>JASANR010001582.1:0-283214 GCA_030849635.1 Wallacemonas sp. MBr04 | reverse complement strand
GATGTAGCTTCTCGTTTCAGCATCATGTATTCACCATCACTGCAACAGTCTCAGCACCATTATACGCTCTCGGTCTGGGGAATTGCCTCTGTATCTGTTGTGCGGCGGCGAAGCATCATTGGCTTGTTTCTTCCCTTTCTTTCCTCATCGTTGACCAGCTATTTGTGGTCTTTCTGGTCTTTTTATGGAGCACGCGAATCATATTTGATCAAGCGGTGCCTCTGCTTTGATAGGCTCATGCTCAGCATGTGACTCCGTATGTTTCTCGTTTCCTTTTCTTTCTGACTCCCCGAATATGATCACTATTCTGCCTGAAATACGGTGTCGCTCAATGAGCATTGTGTGTGTATTTTTATTTCCTGCATGTGCATTGAAGGATGTCATGTCTTTTTATCGCTGCCCGTTTGTGCTTTATACGCTTTCCTTTCATCTTGCGGCACAACTGAGCACATCAAAGTACCATTGACGAAGTGCTTTTTTATTGTTAGCCTGTGCGGTGAATGTGGGAGAAGATAGATGACGGTATTAGGAACAGACGACGAGGAACACGAACAGGCGCTGTGCAAATTTCAACCCAAGTGTGATACGATATGCCAGTGACAAAGCAGTTGAAATTATCTTATCTTCTCCTCCTCCAGGCCAAAAGGCAGTCTTTCCATCCTTCCTTTCTTCTTTTGAGATCCCACCCAACACACCCGCACCCGCCTTCGCGTTGCGGGCGGGAACTCAACCTGCCACATCGTAAGTATGTACGTTTCAACCAAAAGCATCATCAAACGAACCAATTGGTTGCNGGGACTCACTCTCTTTCACGAAAAATTCTCTATCCCCTTCTTCATCTCCGTCTTAGAAAAACCTGATTCCCATATTCATTTATGGTCTGTCCCACCACGCACATCACGTTTTGAAAAACCAAGGTCACACAATCACGCGCGAAACAACAACGATAGCAAATATATACATCTCAGCATTGAACATTCCAGACAGTCCTTCAACTCTTCCTATTCAACTCATTTTCCCGTTCTCTCCCTTTGGTTTGTTTCTCTTGCTCAGTGACGTTCGTGACCTTTACTACCAATCTGGTATACATTGTTGTTATTACCTTCGAGGCTCTCTCTCCCCCCCCATTTCCCGTTTTGCGGCGTTGATCTATCTTTCTCTTTTTTTGTCTTTGCTCCTCCTCCTCGCTTTCTCTTTTTTGTATACAATGTATTTCGGCTCCGCTCCTGTCGTGACACGTTCACTGTCGAGTGCGTCGAGTACGACAACGCACCGTTGTGGTGGCGACGGCTCTCTCCTGCGTGCGACACGTAGACACACGCGACCCGTGCAAGGCCGCCTGGCCCTTCTGTCAGGCACACGCTACTTGAGCAACCTCACAGCACCGGCACACCCGTTGACCACGAGTAAGCGCTCCATCGGCTCCTCATCCGGCCCCACGTCCCGGGTGTACACAAAGCTGGACTCGCTGTCGCACTTTCAAGACCGTACGCCACCACCTCCACGGCCCAGCGCGAACCAGAGCAGCACGCCTCACCACGATGCAGGCGCCTCGACTGTCATCGCGACCACCGCGGCCGCTGGAAGTTCTGGTCACACCAGCAACGGTTCAGCCGTGCCGCCGCCGCTGTCATCAGGAACTGCTGCCCCGGGAACTGCTTACCGCACTCCGCCACCACCACCGCCGCCCACACGCACGCTCAGTCGACCCATCGTGGCAGACCTGCGCTTCGTGCAGGGCTCAACGCAGTATGCGTGGCGACCCGTCTCCGCCTCGATTCTGCGCCGCCGAGGTGGCCTTGTGGGGATGCGCGGTTCGCAGCCCGTTCTTGTCCCCACGGTGCTCTACTTTGAGACGCGCCGCAATCGCTTCTTGCTCTTTGGCATGCCCAAGGGCTACCCGATCACCACCGCCGAGGGCTTTCAGCGCTTCTTCTATCTCTCGCAGGTCAGCTCGTTTGTCTCCAACTTCGCCGCCTCCATCGGCTACCAGTCACTGCTGAGTGGCTTCTTCATGGCGTCGTCGCCGCAGCTGTGGATGATGAAGGACCTCGGCCCCGCGTTGATGGCTGCCTACTTCGCCAACAAGGTCGTCTCCTACGAGAACCGCCCCAAGTTTTGGTTCGTTGTGAGCGTCTTCATGACGAACGTGTCGGTTATGTCGGACATGCTGGTGCCGACACTGGCTCCGGCCTACCTGCTGCCTGCCGCCATCGTGACCGCCACAGTGAAGCAGTCGGCCGCCCTCATGTACTTTGTCACCCGCGCCGCGGCGCTGCAGCACTTCGCTATCAACAACAACCTCGCCGAGCTGACGAAGAAGTTCAACTCGTTTGGCATCGTCAACAACACCGTCGCCGTCGCGCTGGGCATTGTCTTCTGCAGCTACATCGCGACCAACTTCTGGGTGCAGCTGGCGACGGTGGTGGCGTGTTGCGCGGCCAACATGATCATCGCCCCCATGTCCATGAACCCCATCGCATTCTGCGTGCTGAACTTCACAACGATGCCGGTCATTATGCGTGCCTTCATCCTCGAGGACAGGGCACTATCCCCTGAAGAGGTGTCGGCGATTCTCGGGATGCGGATGCAGGTGCCGCCGCCGATTTCCAAGAGCGACTGCACGGGCCTCATCTCCGTCAGCCCGCCGATCCACAAACTCGTGCTGCGCACCGACACGCTCGAGGAGGACGTCCTCTACGTGCACCGCAACCAGATGTTCATGCTCGGGTTCTGGGAGCACACACCCGTGCCACTGCCGGTGCGCGAGTGCTGGCGGCGCAATGAAATGCCGGAATGTATCAGCTGTGTGCGGCGTCACGGCTCGCTGCACTACTGGCGCCTCAGCCAGGCGATGAAGTACCTGAATCGCCAGTTTCAGGGCCGTCGGCTCACACTCCTTGTCCACCAGGCGTGCCCACCTGAGGATCTCTTCACCGCCTACGTTATCATGCACACCGCTTGCCTGCAACACGCCGCCACGTCGGACTCGCTGTGCGCGTTTGTGCGCCAGTGCCAGAACGAGCAGTCCGTCTGGGCTGAGCGTGGGGCGTTGCTGCGGAGCAAACTGAGGGCGCTGCACTGGGATACCCGCCTCATCTCCATTGACCACCCGCAGTACCGCATGTCGGAGCTCATGCTGCCGCCGTCCATGCTCGCAGCCGTCACACACACACAGCCAAACGCTACTACCGCGGCTACTACTACTACTGGTGCTACTGCAGCGGGTGCGACGACAACCTCAGCAGGCACCGAACCAGCTTCAGACCGCAAGTAAACAGTGGCTGGCGTTCTCTACCTTTGTGTCACACCTGCTCGCATCTCCTCGGCACTGCTGTGTTTTCGTTTCTGGTGTTTTTTTGTTCGTTTCGCCTCGCTGTTATTTCCATTTCATCACATCCCACGCACGAATGAAAAACAAGTTCAACAAGAAAGCCTCACGACGCTCGAGACACACACACACACACACACACACGTACGCACGCAGGAAAACGCATAGGCGTGTGAATTTCAACAAGGGTCACCTGACAGAACCGCCCTCGCGTGAGGATTCAGCGCACACACACACTCTCTCAGAATACCACGGATGTCGAGACAATACTCCGTCCTGCCTGCTCGGTCGTTACCTCTGTGACCAGTTCGTTCCACATGGGAACACTGCAAGCACTCTTTTACCTTTTACGTGTTGCTGCTACTCCATTCACATCTTCTCCGCACTCCTTTTCCTCTTCATGAACGTCGTTCTTCGGTTCGCATTGCCATCTTCGCTTCTCACCTTTCACACATAGTAACTGAGCCGCTACCCACTCTCCCCCCCTTCGCACCGTTCAATACACTTGCCGCAACTTTTCCCGGGCATCGTTTTCATACCTGTTTTCCTACCCTTTCCCCTCTTTTCAGTTCACATACACTACTTGGAACCGTTAAGCGCTGACTTTCACTGTAAATAGTCGTACCTACAGTCAGCTTTTGCTACCTTTTGTTTCCTCCATTTTTTTCCGTTCTCCATCCTTCTCGCTTTCTCTTCTGGTGGCATCTGACATCGATCTGTTCGATTTCTTCCCTCATACACAGACAAACTCCTATTCTTGTTTCTCTTCCTCATGACACTCACGACCAACAACAAGTACGTTCCCTTCACGGACTACTACAATAGCCTCGTGTGCCAGGAGCCAACCGAGCACGAGCGCTTCCTGGCCCTCATTCGTGAAGAGATCGGCGTGCGCAAGCGCCTCGAGACGGAGGAGCAGCGCCACTTCACCGACGTCCTGCACGTCGCGGGTGTCTTTGTCGGCGACAAGAAGTTCCGCCTTGGCATCGGCAAGCGCGCCGCCAAGGCCGCCGAGGAGGAGCAGCATCGCAAAGTCAAGGAGGCCGCCACCCGCCCCCGTGCTGCGGATGGGTCGCTGATCCCAGGCTCCAGCATGCGTGTGTCGATGCCACCCACGACACGACGTGCGATGGCGGTGCGCGCGGTGGAGGAGGCGGTGTGGTTTCCTGCGTCGGAGCCGCATGCGGTGGACCCGCCTCGGCGCGCTCTCGTGCCCGGCTACCCGTACCGTGCCGTCAACGAGCTGTTTGAGGAGGAGGCGGAGCTGCGCCGGTGGCTCTGCGGTGTTGAGGCTCGTCTTCGCCAGCAAATGGACGAGGAGTGCAACCACGACCTCTACATCGCGCTGCGCCTCAAGGAGATCGAGGCGCTCGAAAAGCGCGGCCGCTCCCGTCTCGAGCGTGACCAAGTGGAGGCGTTCTCCACGATGCGCAACCAGGTCTTCTACCTGGCCCCGCCGGAATACTTCCGCAAGTTGGTCGTGAGCCGCTTCGGCGCGAGCCAGTCCGGCGCTGAGGAGAAGCAGCGCGACCTGAGCTTTGCCGAGAAGGAGGCCGCTGCCCGCGACGCCATCGCCACGGAGGAGCAGGCGGCGTTCGAGAAGCTCTTCGACTACCTGCATGACGCGTACGACCTGCAACTCTTCACAGCCAACCACCTCGAGTTTGTCGAGCGCGAGAACATCCTGCAGGAGGAGCGCGACGACTGCTACCCCATGATGCTCGACTCCGCGCGCGGTACGTACGGCCTGCTCTACGACCACAGCCCCGCCGTGTTCTTGAACATGTCGACTGCCCGTGCGGCGGCACCACTCATGCACGACATGGTGATGCGCTTCAAGACGACCATGGACTCCCGCGCAGCGGAGGCACACCGCACCTTGCATTCATCGAACCGTGCGGCGATGGAGGAGGCGTCCAAGCTGGCAGCTGCCGAAAGGGCCAAACTGGAAGCGACCGCAGCCGCCCATGAAGACGAAGAGGCGAAACCAGAAGCAGCGACAGCAGAAAAAGAACAAGAGGATGAGAGCGCTGATGTGCAGGACAAGGATGATGACGCGCCTCCCATCACGATGGACGCTGCGGAGCTGGACGAGCCCGCGTCTCCGCCAGCCAAGGCAAACACAGACGGCGTGCGCACCGCTGCCGGCTCACCGTCCGGCCAATTCAAGTACATGTCCGCAGAGCAGGACGAGTACTATGAACTTTAGATGTGGCTAGGTGTCAATGTTCTCTCCCCCCCCTTTCCCTCTCTGTGTTTCTCTTCCTTCTTGTTTTCCGTTGTGAACAGAGTACGCTTGTTCCAGGGAAGAATGTATATGAGGTAGCTGCACGACAAGCAAATGGAGTGTTTTCCAACAAACTGGTCAAACACACTCCGCTGCGCAAAGAAGAAGAAAAATACCCAAATCGTGCTCTCCCTCCCTCCCTTGGAGAACAAAACCAGGCTCTCACACACGGTTGCTTTCGCTTTTCCACCGCTTGTTTTCTCCTCTTTTTTTCTTTTATGCCGTTCTTTTTCTCTCTTCTAGTTCCACTCGTTCACTCACTATTGTACTGGACGTGGACTTGGGGATACTACTTCTGGCGCACCTCATGTAAATTCGTGAAGCATGTATTATGGACTCGTAATTCACCCTTCCCCTCCTATCCCCTCTTTTGTTTTTTTAAAAGCCCTCAAACACATCTTGTTCACCGTCTGGTGGTGCATGCGTTGAACTGGTATACAAGACATTTTGATTTGGCTTCCTTTCTTTCTACTTTCATCGGATGTTTTTCTTTTCTAAATTCACAACTCTTTTTCTTCTGTTTTTTTTTCGTTTCCTGTTTGTTTTTGTTTGTGTATTCTCCTTCCTGTCTCGTTGTTGTTTTCTTTTTTCGTTTCGCATCTTTGTTCTTGTCCGTTGTCGTTTTTTTTTTTTGACATCAAATGTTGTTTCTGAGTACATCGTGAAGCTTTGATCGCAATGAAATGACGACATCAGGATTTTTCAACATCGGTCAGTCTGATTGAACCATTATGCCGCCCCCATCCTCACAGTGGAGAGGAGTGGATGGACAGTCACTGGCAGTAGCACCCCAAGGGATCAAAGTGCGAATGTGGCTTCACAGCGTAGCAGCTTGTTCTTGCGTGTGTTTCTTCAGTCTTTACATACATGCATGTCTCGCACAGCACACAGGTGAAAATGAAATGTGTGGTGTCTTGTGGCGTGCACACACACACACACGTATTAGTCGAACGTTTTTTGTCACCCCTTCATCCAAACCTCTCTTCTGGTTGGTCCTTCTTCCTTCTATTTTGCTATTCGCAAGCTGGAACGCGTGGCGTCGTTAAAGAACCACCACACGCACACATACACGTTCATACACATACATACCCCCCTGCGATACCCCCACATTTAGACTCAACAAATGCAACGGTACAGGCTCGAGATTCTGCAAGTGTCCCCGCCGAACTTGCTGTGCTCGCTTGACAGCGCGTACAATGACAGCGTGCGTCTTGAAGCGCAGTTTGTGCACACCGGTGCCGTCGCGGCGTACACACCACACAGCCGACTCGGCGACGGCGTGCTCGACATCCGCTCTCCTCTAGCGGCGGACGAGGTCCGCATCGCCCTCGCTCTTCCGGCACCCGCCGCACAATCACAATCATCCGCAGCGCCGTGCCACCGACACACACTCGCCGCGAGCCGTCAGCTCGTTGTCATTGGCGGACCAACGCGGTCCCAAGGCGCGTGCTGGGTGTCTCTCTGCGCAACGACTCCACACGGCGCCATGCTGGACACCTCCCCTGAGATTGGAAAGGTGCAGCTCATGTGGTCCGTGGAGGCACTCACGGCAGCCTGTACAGCGGTGTCCCCCACCCCGGGAGGACTTTCACCGTGCCTGTGCACGCCTCAGCAGCGCGGCTGTGTCTGTGACGCGCAAAGTGGTACGGTCATGGAGCACTGCCCGCACTGCCCGCTCCACACGGCGGAGCCCAGGGCAGAGCTCGATCGCCGTGAGTCGGCCATGAGCGCGCCGTCACGCGTCTCACTCGTGTCGGAGGACGTCGCGATCGATGCGTCGAGCATGTTTCCGCGTAGTGACGCCGCACCAGGTGCGCGTGGTCCCAGTCGCCTCCCCACGCTCGGCGCCGATGGTGACGGCACGATCGCTGCCAACGAGGCACCACCGACCACCACAGAGGATGGCAGCGCTGCCAACCAGCAAACGCCCGAGTCGATCGCGACGCAAACATCACGCGTGTGGTCTCCTGAAGCTGGCACCACCGCGCACGAGGCCGCGGCTGGGATGCCAACGCTTCCTGTCCCACTGTCGTCTCTCACCACAAGCGACGCACCGGTCGTGCCCGGCACCAACGACACCCACGTTACCACGGCCCGCTGGGCAGAGTCAGATCCGCACGCCGTGCCAGACCACAACAGTCGCACCCCCCGCGACGATGGTTCCTTGACGCGCACAGGGAACGACTTCGACTTCTCCCCAACCCCCTCACCATCCCGCGGGGATGGCACACAGGCACTGGGCGAGGCGAACGCCTTGTCGCAACTGTCCGCCGACAGCCCGCCTGACCCGTCGCTTCCAGCGCGCCCGTCGGGCCCACAGCACGTGACCTTTCTTGTGGCGGACAACATCGTTTACCTCGCAAGTGCGGCGCCGGACGACGACTGGCAAGAGGCCATGAACTGCGACGGCGTGGCCGGCGACGAGAGCGATCCGATCCCAAATCGCCGCGAGATGAACCACTTTCTGCTGCAGTCTTTTCCGGCAGCAGCGGTAACCATGTCACGCCCCCTTCGCGGCACGACCGCGGTGGAGACGATGACAGACGTGCCCGTGTGCGATGCCGCGTGCGGAACGGGCACCCACATTGACTACTACGCGACCAGCACGCAGGTTGGTGTCCCCGTCAGTCGCGCGGTCAACAACCTCTACACCCGTCCGTCCCCGATTGTGCACCTTGCTGCGGAGCGGTCCGACTATCCTGGCCTTCGCACCGCGCTGCAGAGCACAGAAGGGCTGGAGCAGCTCTACACATCTTACTGTCGTGCACCGAAGCGGACCGGCGCGCTGTGGCTCAATAGCTCCGCGCTTGACAGCATCCGCACTGAGCGCACCGCTGGTGCAACAGCTGAGCCTAGTACCACAGCTTCGATGGACACCATGCGCGACAGACTCGATCTCCTCATGGCCCTGTCGGACGCGGAGCGCAACCCCATCCGCACCGCCTCCACGCCAGAGCAGGAGGCGACCCTCGAAATGCTCAAGGACCACGCGATGAAGGCACTCATGCGCACAACTGTCCAGTACGGTGTCGCGTAACATCATTGACGCCGCAACAGCACTCACAACGAAGCAAGAACAGAACGTACGCCGATAGATGGATAGATCCCTACTGTCGTTGTTTTGCGCATCCCTTTCTTTCTGTCTCTCTATATATTCGATTTTTAGATGTTTTTTTTTTACTGTTAGAGCATCGTCGATGCACCGGCGAGTCACTTTTATGCGCACCCCAAAACAACAACAACAACAACACAAACGTCAACCACCAAAGCAAAAAACACGACAGAAGTGCTGCTTGCTTGCGCGATCTCACAGTCGGTGGGACTTTATGTGTGTCGATTTCCAGCTTCTACACAGACGTACTCGCATCGCAGAGGCACTGCGTTCAAACAGACGATCCTCTGAACATGTTCACTGACTGCTTCCAGCCATTTCCTGATCGAAAGTGACAGTCACACACAGACACATTCGGTGAGTCTGTCAAGATTCAACCACACCTTCACAAACGTTGCTCATCCATTCGTATGTCTCTCACTCGCTCTCTGACAGATCCTCATCCCTCCTTGACATTTTCATGTGGCGGTTCCGCGGATGCATCGCTGCCTTGCCTCGGCGCGACTGCGGTCGTGTGACGACTTCGACTGTCTTAGCCAACGCCCGCCGTCACGCGAGTCACAACCGCTCACAGTCAAAGCAACGCAAGACGCCCCGCACGCGCAGTAAGTCTGCACGTACCAATCAGCGGTCGACTATCGCCACACCAGGTGCGTCGCCGCACTCCGCCCTCCTTCGCGAGACGCTGGGCTACGATTTGGAGAAGGTCAATGACATGTTTAACCGCGTTTCAGGTCGTCCGGGTGACCCGGATCAATGCGAGCCATCGTCGTCGTCGTCTGTGAAACCAACCACCGCTGCCAAAATCGAGACGTCTGACGCTGTGCCCTCCTCCTCTTCAGCAGCAGCAGCACGACAGACTGACGATGCGAGCGTACCTTTACCGAGTTCGTCTGAGGATCGTGAGCTGCTGTCACTGACCTCGCGCGTGTTTGACGCTATCGTTTTGCGAGAGAGCGGACAACCAGTAACGCCCCAAACGATGGAACCGCTGCTTTCTCTTCTCGCATCAACCACGAAGATCAGCACGGCCACGACCGTGTGCACGGCGTGGGTATCGCGTCTGCGCTCACTTGAGTCGTCAAATCCAGCGTGGGGCGACCTGACAACCGGCACCCTGCGTTTGCTCACCACCACAGCGAACGTCGTGGCCGATGCACTCGCGACAGTCACTCCCAGCGAACCACACGATCCCAATGCGGAGAGCGACATCCACGTACTCGTAAGGCACCTCAAGGACGCCGCAGAGACGGTGGACATGCTGTGGACCAGTGTGGGCGTACCTGCCAATAACGTTGACGCACACGCAGCACAAGAAGACGAACAGCACTTCTCGCACCGCACGACATTTTCTTCGCTGAATTTTCTCCTCCGCTTCGAGTGGCACCACGTCGCTGGTGTGACGGGTTCCTCGGCAGAGGCAGTGCGAGTCATTGGACGGGCCGGCCAGCACTGGATGACGGACCCACAAGATGCCTGCTCTCTGCTGGAGGCGCTTGAGAGGGCCACGCTAGCTGCAGCACGCGCCTCGCGAGCCTTCGACGCGATGCAGCCGCTCTCTGGCACCGCCGCCGTGAGCCACAGCCAGTTTCGTCGCGAGATTGTCATTCCGCTGCTCGCGCTGCTCACACGCACGCTTCTCGATGTCGAGACGCACGTCTGCGTTGTGCGTGCGAGCGCGCGCAAAGAGACATGGTGCTTTCCGGCGCGACTCGATCGGCCTCTGTCGACACCTCCAAGCACTGCGGCCACAAAGATGGAGGTCGAAGGCATCGCCACTGAACGCACCCGTGACGTGCAGGAGCACGCTGACATGACGATCATTTGGCGCGACACACAGTCCGCGTGCCTGTCCGCTCGTGTGCACGTGGCTCAGACGCTGCACAACGCCGTACTTGATATCGTCACCCGCTTGACGCAACTCTCCACAACCAACAACAAGAATAGCAAGAACAGCAACGATGCTACCGACGCGTCTCTCGTCAAGATGGAACTGCACAACCTGCGCGTGCTTGTCGGGATGGTCAAGCGTGCCCTGTACGCCTTGCTTCGTCGGCACTACCTGGAAACAGCCGCCAACCCGACCCTGCGGGAGCGTGACACATGCACGAGGCAGCATGGCCAGGACGTGGCTGTGTACACGTACGCACTGCACACGTTTTTACTTTTGCAGGACGCCGCGGAGGCGACAGAGGGCATCGGACGCAAGACGGCCAACGTGAAGGGTGCGCGCACCTGTGGGACGACCCTGTCGCAGGCGATGGACGTCATATTCTTTCTGCACCTCCACGTGGCGAATCGCTGGTCGTCGGAACATGACAATGTGTCCGTTGACAGCCAAGACGAGGCGTCCCGCATCGCATCCCTCATCACTCCGGCACGTGTGGAGGCGTACATAAAAGAGGCACTCTGCGACCTGCAGCACAACACGGCCAAGCAGCTCTGGCACCTTCGCCAAAGGGATGACGTCTTCTACTTCTCCGGTCTCCGTCGCGACGGCACCTTCACGCACAACACGACGATCCGTGCGCGACAGGCCCAGTCCGTCCTGGGCGTCGTACACGCCCATGCGATGCACCCATCCTTGCTGTGGATGCCGCTGTGGCAACTGCAGGAGCTCGTCACAATTCTCGGTGAACGGCCGCATCTTCTTGACACCGTCGAAACACCCGACACGGATGCGACGACGACGGCGATGACGTCAAAGACCGATCGTGCGGCAACGCCTTCGTCCGTGCGCCAGTACCCGACGCTGCAGGTCGGCTCGCGCTCTGTCACGCTGACGCGCCTGCACTGCTACGTGGTGCTGCGTCTGTTCGTGGTAAGCAACGTGCTGCGCGCCTGTCGGAGCCGGCTGCTGGAGCAGCCAGAGGGGGCGTCGTCGACAGCGAAGGCACTCTCATACAGCGCGACGAAGCGACTGCGCGTCAGCGCGAAGCACGAGCCGTCGAAAGAGCCACAGCGCCGCCAACACCGGGACTGGTCCTCGCAGACGGTGGACACGCTCCTTTCGCAGTATCCCACGCTGGCAGCTGAGATCGAAGGCCTCGCAGACAGTGGCGATGGCCACGCCCGTGCCTTGGCGCGTCTGGAGTCGACTGTGCGCTACACACTGGACCACCACCTCTTTGTCAAGGCGGCGGATCTGCTGCAGGCCCATGGTGCGCATGCGAGGCGCGACGCGGCGGCGACGCGTGGTACTTCGTCCGCAACCACAGCAGCGGCAGTGTTGGACGACGTCGTCGATGCTACCCTCGTGCATGAGCTGAGTGCGGTCGCGCTAGAGCCGGATGACGAAACGCACTCATCCGACAAGAGCACACACGAATCAGCCGAGAGGCGTGAGCTGGTAAATCCCGAGCGGGGCTCCACCTCCCAACTGGACGCCGTCAACCCTCACGATGACCTTCACCATCCACTGGCGCTGCCTCCCACAATCGTGCTGCGTTGGTCGCGGGCGTCAGTCTCCACCCCACTGGGCTTCTCCGTTGACAAGCGCGGATGCATTCTACGCGTCACGCGTGGCGATGCGTTTCATCAGGCGGCTGAGGCGGCGCTCTCCACATCTGCACTCCCACAAGACGCGCTCGTTGGCTGGCGTGTGGAGACTGTCAATGGCCAGCCTGTTGCACACGGCCGTGCACTCGTGTCACTGCTCAAAGACGAGCTTCAGTTTGTTATTCGCCTGAGCCGTCCTTCTTCCTCCTCCTCTCCCGCAGGCTCCTCGGCAACCAAGATCACCGCTCTGTGACAGTCACCGACATTCAGGCACCGCGTAGTTCTTCTTCTTTTTTTTGTGTGTATGTTGAACTGCCATGTTGTTCACAGTCTTGTTCCGTAATCGTACTTGGTACGTTCCTAATCCCTTGGTACTCGTATACAACATGCACACAACATCGTGCTCTTGAGTGTGCACTATCACATTCCATCTACGCTCGTGTCCACACAACGGCAAAGACACACCTCCTATGGGGTGACACGCACTCACAGCCTGACTGATTCAGGCATGAAGGTCACCATGGACAAGGCATACGACTTTCACTTTCTCCATCAATTCACATCTTTCCTCCACCTCCCTTCACCACTCTCTTTCTCTCATACATGTTGCGCGCACACTTGTGTTCGTGAAGCTCGTGGTACATTGCTTCACGGCCTGCACCTCAACGCATCAAGCGCGCACAGGGGCTTCCGTGTTTCTCCCTCCTCTTCAGCGAGGGAAGTAATCACACCCCTCTCAACTGTTCTCATTTCTCTCTTTTTTTCTTTTCCTCAGCTCGCTAAGACGTCGACCAGCAGTGATCGTTGCCTTCTGACATTTACTGAGCTCCCCTCTCCACACGCACACGTCTGCGTCCGTCTCTTTCATTTTTCCTTTTCGTTTACTTGGGTCCATCAGGCATTAGGTTTTCTTTCTTTTTTTCTTTACTGTTTCTTTTCCGTCTTTCAGTTTTTCTGTCTTCTTTTTTTTCTCCCAGATCATATCCAATCTGACTTTGAGACGCAGAACCACCCTTTCTAGGCCGATTCTTTCTTCCACATTCGTTTTCCTTTGTTTTACTCCATTCATTCTCTCTGTTCTGTGAATCTGTTCAGCAAGCCCACGGCACTTTTCGTTCAGTCACTCTTCGCTTTGATTTGATTTGATTTTCTTCCCTTCAGTGTGCCTTGTCGATTCCCCCTGTTTTTCATTCACTTTTTTCTCGTTTTTTTTCTTGTTCACTCCATCGGAAAGTTGAGGAAGGCTCCCACTGAATTTTCCATCCACTTCACCAGATTCCACAGGTGACATCGTAAGAGCAGCCATCAATTCTAACTTTTTTCTTTTCAAATTATCTTTTGTCGGTTTTCACGTCACTTGGGATATTCCCCCCCCCCCCCTGTACCAGATTGCTCGCACTTACTAATAGGTAGCATGGACACCCAACGCGTTCACGAGCCGGGCATGGTCACGCGACGTCCATCGCAGTGCATATCGCCGGTCACCACCACCGCTAGCAGCAGCGTGGGATGTGGGGATGAGCACGACCCTGACTCCTCACGCAGCCACCTTCACGCGCCTGACCCTTACGGTGACCAGTTCGCCAGCGACTTTGGTCTCACATACGGCGATGAGTCCAGCGAGGCCTGCACGACCGTCATCGACACCGATAACGACGCTTTGCCGCGTCAGCCATCCGTGTGCTTCGGCCCTCGGTCTCCTCCGCATGGCAAACACAGTCTGGCTAACTCCTCCAGTTCCACGCACTCGGACCAGTCTGACGACATCACCACGGCTGGTTCCACCACCACCACCGCTACCACTCCGACCAAGACGGACAGCAACAAGGGTGCCACGAGCCTTGTGAACAAGGTGGCTATGCCCCCGCGCCCGATAGACTTTCCCACGATGGAGTCCGCGGTGACGGCGCCACCGTTTCTCAGCGCATCCACAGACGACGGTCACAGCAACAGCATCTACTGGAACCCCTTATCGCGCGTCGTTGATGGTGGTGGCGGTCCCGGCTATCTGACCGAGTGGAACGCACGCACGCCGCCGGTGACGTACCAGACCTCCAAAAGCCTCCTACACACGCCAGGTGGAGCTGGTACTAGTACTAGTACTAGTGGCGCACGTCCGTGGTCTGTCTCCGCGCACTCCACCCCCACTTCGCACAACGTCAGCGGCTTCCCACACACCAACTCCCCAATGGCGTGGTGTGCAGAGGCGCAGGGCAGCCCCACCTCCTCGTCCAGCTTCCACGTCAACGATGGCACGGGACTCGAGACGCCGTCGTCTACGCAGAACTTGCGGGCGGGCAGCAGCATCTACAGCAACGGCTACCCCACAGCCACCTCACCCAATGCGCACGACGCACGGCGTGGTGGCTGTAGCCCTGTTGGTGCACCGTCTCGGCACGGCCTCCACTACGACCCTGACCGTTTCAGTGATAGTGCCTCAGTGGACGCTGCCCCACCACTGCCACCCTCACCGAGTGGGTACGGCTGGTCGAACACGCAACCGTTCCGCGACGTGACAAGTCGCAGTCGACTCGCTGGTGGTGGTGCTGCTGCTGCTCCCTCGTACATCCCCAGCGGCTTTACACCGGGCAGCGTGTACGACGACGGCCAATCCTCTGACGGGCAGGCGTGGGGCTCTGAGTTTCCCGCCGGCTACTACAGCGGCAGCAGCTACGGCGGCCACTACAGCTCTCCAGCGGCACCCGTCTCGCCAGTGCTGGGACGCGGTACGTCGCCCCTGTACGGTCCCGTTTCGCCCAGTGTGCCCTACGCGGCGTCTCAGCAGTCCGCTGCACGCATGTCGGCCTTGTCACTGCCTGTCTCGGCGGACGTCACGGCTGTGCCGGAGCGGACGAGCATCGTGGCCCGTCTTGATGTCCTCGCGCACGTTTGCCAACGCATCCTCCGCGACGCCGCCAACGCCGCGCACAGCGAGAGTGAGGAGGACTGGTGCTACCAGAGTGTCGCCCTCGACCTGGAGGGCCGCGACCTGGGCCGCCACGGCTCCATCTGCATCATCACGCTCGCGACGGTGGACTGCGTGTACCTGGTCGACGTGGTCGAGCTCGGGGCGGCCGCGCTGGCCCCGGGCAGCCCGCTGCGCCGCGTTCTCGAAGCACCACACGTGACGAAGCTCATGTACGACTGCCGCGCCGACTGCGACGCCCTCTTCTTCCTCTACAACGTGCGTCTCGTCTCCGTGTGCGACCTGCAGGCCTCCGCGTGCTACGGCTTATTCCCCAACTCCCGACACCTCCCCGGCATGAAGGATGCGTTCCAGCGCCTCGGCGTTCTCGGTGACGCCGAGCGCGGTATCAAGGAGGCAGGCAAGACGCTGTTTGATCCCAAGTCCGGCGGCTCCTTCGAGCACTGGGAAGTGCGACCTCTGGAGCCGCTGCTGGCCAAGTACTGTGCTGTGGATGTCAAATACTTCTTCATGGCGCGCACACTGCTCTGGCCGTACACCTCCGCAGGCTACGAGGTTGGTCAGGCACGCATCGCACAGGTCTGTGACGGTCGCTTCGAGGGCTGCTGCAAGGGCAATGCACTGCGCGATTTCGCTTGAAATGTACGCAGATGAACCTCCAAATGGCACACCCAGTGGAAAGGTGGTTGCTATCCACCCCAGGGATTGCTTTTTTCTTTTTTTCTTTTTACTTTGTGTTTTCTTTCTTTCGTTTCACTGTCTCGTCGTCATCCTGTTTTCGGATGCAGCACACACATTGTTTTTCCTTCTATGTTTCTCATTTTCCATTTCCATTTCACTTTATTTTTCTTTGTTTCTTGCGTGGGTGCGTCAATCGTGTTCGCCGTTGTTGGTTTTGTTCATATACTCGTATACACACCTATCCCCTCATCGCACTCGCTTCTGAGTTGCGGAGCAATAGCATCAGAGACAAACACCTATAGCTATTGAGCTTTGCTTTTCTTGTTTTCCTTGTTTTTCTTTTCTATCCGTTTTGTTTTCCCTGTAATTCTCTCGTTGTCCTCCGATATGCGGTCGAACACTGTGTCTCGCTCCCTTCTTCCGTTCAGCTGTCTGTTTTCTTTCTTTTCTTTTATTTAGAGAGGCGCGCAATTGGTCTCTGCAAACCAATAAAGTGAGAGACAGCAAACAACAGCAGGTAAGCGAGTGCCAGACACGTGTGCAAAAATACAATACACGTGCAGAGTGTCCGAGCTCACGTTACATCGTTCCTCCCTCTTTGAGTATTATAGTGATTCTTTTTTCTCCCTTTCCCCTCTGTTCTCTGATTTTTCTTAATTCTGGACCTTGCAGCCACTGCTTTCTCGCTCTCTCTCGTGGTCACATTGCTGAGTGAGTGGAGTTCTTTCGTGTGCGTGCACGGGATCATAGTAACAACGTCTTTTTGTGTTGGTTTTCTTTTTTTCTTATTTTCCCGTTTTACCTTTTGCTTTCATTTTTGCCATCGCCTGTGAATACCCTCGAACGTGAAACTGACCATGATGCGTCTGTCGCTGTGGTGATGTTGTCTCTCGTTCGATGTTGCTTCACTTTCCCTCTTTCTTCTCTTCTCCTATCCGCCCTTTCTTCTGCTGCAGTCACGGCTCTTCTTGGACAAGTAACAGTTCTATATACACTTTCAACCGTTGCTTCTCCACCCTCTTGTCATCTGCAGCGGGCTCCGGATCATGGTGAACCGAGGACCGTCCCCCCATTTTCTTTTCCTTCTTTCGATCACGTTGGTGTTTTTCCCGTTCTCTCCATCTTCAGAGCACATCGGGCTTCCATGATTTCTCCGTATGTCTCTGTACATCCACGCATCGCTCGTGAAAGCTGTCGTTTCGCCGTGTTTTCGTCCTTTGATTCACTGTCTTGTTCGTTTTCCTCTTTTCCCTTTCTTCCCCCCTTTACTTTTTTCTTTTCCCGTTTATTTTTCTCCCACACTATCTTCTTCTTTTTCTTTTCTTTCTTCCTTGTTTCACACTGTCACTCTTCTGACAGGATTGTACAGTTTCTTTTTCATCACCGCAGAAAACCATGCTTATATGCTTCCAGGGCTCATTTTCCTTCCTTCGCTTTGCTTCATAAACAGAACCATTCCCACCTCCTACCACACAATCCTTCTAGTGCTCCGCGCTGTTCCTGCGCATGGAAGAGGTAACGCAGCTTCCCGTGTCACGCCTCTTTTTTTTTTTTTGTGGCACACGGCCGATGCTTCAATCGTCACATCCGCACCACCCCTGTGGACATACAACCGCTTCCTGCACGCGGTTGAGCTTATTCGGTCTCTGCAGCTGAATGCGTCGCGACGACAGCATCATGTCCTCTTCACGCCGCTCTCGCCGTCTTGCGCCACTGCCCCCTTGTTTTAACTTTGTACTCTTTCTCTCTCTGCCTCCTCCTCCTCTTGCCATGTGTGCTCCTTCTTTTTTTTCTTGCCATCGTAACGCTTGTAGAAGCCTCACCTAGTTTTTCCTGTGCTCAATTTCCCGTTACTTCCTATTTTTCCTTTCTCACTCATTTTTAGTTTCCTACACAATCACATTTTATTTATCACGTATCTCCCATGTCGTTGCAGCGGGAGGAAGAGGAGAACTCTCTGAATACGGTTGCCGATCACCTCCTGGGGCTTGATCAACCCCCTGCAGTCGATGAGGAAGCCGCCGTCGAAGCCGTGGCAGACACCACAGCGCCGGCTCCTCCTCCCGCCGATGCCGTCGCACCAGAGGCACACGTCCCACAAGCTGCACCTCCGCACTTGCCACCGGGCCCGACGAACGCCAAGGCACGTGCGATTGCCGCTGGGCAAGTGAACCGCATCACCGACGACGCCGTGCTCGACGGCATGCACTTTACACGTGATTCACGCCTAGCGCTGCAGAAGGCAACCACCATATCGCTCTTGTATCTCGCCTGCTTGGCCGACGAGGCGCGGAAAGGGAACAAGGTCAAGCGCACGACCCTGACCGCGCAGGATATTCATGCTGCCCTTCGACTCGCGGGTATGTCGCACATTTCGTCACAGATCCAAACGGGCGTGAAGCGAGGCCGAGATGCGTGACCGAGAGCCAGCGACAATGGACGATCCGTCTAAGTCACCGTTTACTTTCGTTCTTTCCGCTTGCCATAGAAACTGGAACATAGAAAATTAAACCAAAAATCGCATGATCTGCAAGCAAGGAGAACGTACAAACGCGTCACGAGAACGCTCATGAGACAGCCGAAATTCGAACGCGAACGACACACTGTACCGTAGTGCGAGTGTCTGTGATTGAACTTGGTCTTCTCTCTGTTACTCTCTCTCTCTCTCTGAAGATACCACAGCGTAGACAGTACACTGGCTACACTACTCACTGAATCACCTTTCTCTCTCTCTGTGTCCGTCCTATCTTTCTATGTTTCTTTTCGCTCTATCATCGCGGTGCCCCCTCCCCCTACTGCATTTCAGTAGTGGAGTTGGTTCTTGTCGGACTTGACTTTCGAATCGGACGCGTCAAGTCACCTTGGGCTGCTTCTTCACCGCTTGGTTCTCCTTTGTTTATTCTTTACTTGTACTCTTTTCTTGCTGACCCGACGACGGTACCGGAGCCGCAAAAAATGCTCTCGGAAGCCAAGCTACTCTTTTTCGGTCCGCTCTCAGGGACCGCTCTGCGACAGCGACGCCTGTGTGCGATGCTGTTCTGTGCCCTGTGGCTTGTCTGCGTGCTGGCTGGAATGCACGCCACGTTTATTGTTCTCTCTGTCGAGGCGCTCGCGCTGCTTCACACGACCGCTTCTCTGATTGCGGGTGTCATCGGCCCTGCGGCCGTCGCGCAACAGCAGCGGCAGCGAGGTGATGGTGACCTCCCGTTCGGTCTGGCACGGTTGAGTGTAGTCATCCGATTTAGCGCGAGCATCTTTCTTGTCTTTGGGTGCCTGACAACGCTTGTCGAGACGATCCACAAGGCGGCGCACCACCACGCCAGTCACGTCTTCATTCCCTGCCTCATTGGCGTGGTGCACTTGGTGTTTGTGGTCGTGTTTCGCGCGCAGGTTCTGATGGCGGACCGTGTGATGGGCCGCCGAGTGACGTCCGATGCGCGTGGTGTCGCGCAGGACGAGGTCTCGCTGTGCAACGTCACCGAGGTGTCCTCGCCGAACCTTCGCTTGCCACAGGAGAGCGGTGGGTGTTCACCGTACGGTCGCGGAGCCGCCACTCAGACAGGCGAGAGCATCTTCGATGCGCACGAGCACGCACTGCGACGGACAGCACGCCAGCGCCTCGCGTCGCTCGCTGTTCTGATTGTTCCCTGCGCGTCCTTGCTGAGTTACGCGCTTGTCGTGACGACCGGCCGCAGCGGGTTCGACGTGGCCATTGCCGTTGGTCTTGCCGCCTTCTACCTGCGCGAGGGCCTCCGCCAAGGCGCGCACATGCTGTGGATGCTCTTGAACAACCCAATCCGCGACCCTGCAGATCTCGATCGGCTCGACAGCGCCTTGCGCGATGTGAAGCTGGTTCCTGGGGTGATGCAGGTGCAGTCGAGCAACTGGTGGCGACTCAATGCGCGCGATGCGATGCTGATGATCCGACTGCGCATCTCGTCCACCGCGGATGCAGCGGCTATCAGTGCGACCGTGCGCCAACGGCTGCATGGTGTGGCCAACTTTGCGTACGTGGAATGCGCACTACCGTCCGAAACGTTTCTCTCCGCGAGGCAACACGACGCCTACGAAACGCCTCACGATCACGGACATGACCACGGCCATGATCACGGTCATGAGCACAGTCACGCACGCTCCCACGGGTGCGACAGTGAACACGAGCCACACAACCACTCTCACGGCTTTTCACAGGACAACACCAACACCAGCACCACAGCAGGAGTGGCTAAGACGCTGCCGCAGCCCTTCATGGCGCCGTTCCAAAGCGGCCTCATGAGCCGAAGTGAACCGAGAGACGCAGCACCCGGCGCAGCTGCTTATGCCGGTGTCGCCGCACGCCCTCTTAACCCCTACGCCGTCCCGGCCACGTCGGCGGTCAACCCCTTGCCCCCACCGCCTTCTTTCACGTTTAGTGCCGGGGGAGGTAACCCGTACACACAAGCTCAGCAGCGGTACCCTACACAGCGCGCCTCTGCTGCCTCGGCGTCCGCACCCGTCTCGACAGCGTCCCCACCAAACGTCTTCACACCCTGGCGCTCTCCGTAATCTGCCGAAGCGTCACCCAATGCAAAGCAAGTATCAGGTGATGACTGAGTCATCATGCTATGCTCTCGTCACCCATGGACCGCACAAAAAAGCAAAAACACCTAGCACCCAACAATGTGGCGACGTGTGCGTGTGCGTCCAAGCAGGCTGTTCTCTTCTTGCTTCTTTTTGAAAGGTGTTCATTCACACTACGACACAGAAACACACACACACACACACACACCATGGAAAGGAAGAAAAAGGCATTCTGTTTTCCGCACGCTTTTCGCGACGGCGGTAGGAGTACAACAAAAGAAATTGCGAAGCCAACAGTTGGCCGGCCAGAGACTCGATGTTTCCGCGGATGATGCGCTACGTCTTCATATTTGTTCTGTGCCATGTTCTGCATCCTCTCTTCTCAGATTACACTCATTCCTCCCTCACTCCACTTTCCTCAATGAACCTACTCATGCCGTTCTATTTCTGTGTGAGCGTCGCTCTTCGAAGTTACTGCCATGATGCCGTCATCGAAGCGTTCGCGCAAGCCGTCACACTTTGCGACCGTGACGCACACGAGTCGGCAAGTTGCCTTTGCTGTGGCTCTCGCGCCCGATGTCAAGCCGCTCTACGCGTCAGTCGAACTCAGCAGCAGTGCGGAAAAGGGAGCCCTTTTGGCGTCCTTCTACAACCCGGCCGCGCACGCCTGGGTTGTGCGTCAGGCCTCGCGCGGTGTCAGCCACGAGGGCGTGGAGCTGACCGTGTCCATCATCGTTGTACTCGATCCAAATGACCAGTACGAGCTACAGGTCAGCCTGGCGAAGCTCGTTGACGATGCGAAACACAACGACGAGCGCTTTGAGCTCAAGCAACGCTCTCTAGTGTACGAGTCCGCGGTGACGCGTGGCTCTCAGCCGGAGGCCTTCGTGCAGCCGGGCCCGCAGCAAACAGTCACGATTGTCTGCCCACTCGCCGATCTCGTAGAGAAAGTTGCCAGGCCACAGGAGCGTCGCACCGAGTCCCATGATCACGGCTTCGTTCTGTGCGGTGGTGGCTTCGTCTCGGACTACCCAGTCGTCGCAGCTGGGCCCGCACTGCCGGAGACGGTAGACGAGCAATTTCAACGTCTGCTAGGCTATCCTGGCATCAGCCACACAACGGGTCGCGCGAGGGACGAGGTGGAGAATGGTGTTGATGTAGCTGCGTCACCACAACCATCACTGCCAGAGCATGCGTGCGCCAATACCGCGTGCACGGAGCCTGTAGTGTGGCGCGGATGGCAAGTGTCGGCGGCTGCCAACGCTGGCCTCGCGTGCTTCGCGATGAGTTTGCGTCGCCGACCTGTGAGCAGACAATCGCACACGGCTACTGTTGCCGTGGCCTCGTCCTCTGCACGGTCGAAACAACGAACCGACGCCAGCGGCCTGGTGCCAAGTGTGGATAGTAGCGTTATCATGGGCGATGATGACGGCAGCCACTTCGCCGTGGACGTCTACGAAGAGGGCCAACTAAACGTGCACATGAGTGCACTTGGTGGACGCTTCACCATCACCCTTCCTCCACCGCACGGCAGCTTTTCCACATCAGTCGCCAGCCAACTGCCGCTCTACAAATCCGCGCAGGAGTTGTTTTACAGCACAACCTGATCTATTATCGTGACACACATGCACCGTCTCTCTCTTCGTTTTGCCTAGATTCTGTCTTGTTGTTGTGTACATTTCATCGTTCATTTCTCACTCACAATCCAATACCGACAGCCTCTCTCGCTCGCCGACTAACCGGGTGTTACGCGCTTCACAAGAAATGTTCCTTTTTCTCTTTGGTGTTGTGCTTGCAGACAATCTCCCTTCAATACCACGCTACTCGCCCTCTGCTCAACCTTCCGTTACCCTTCCCCCCTTTCTCTCTCTGTCCACCCCCTTCCTATCCTTTCACCTGCCCACAACCTCCCACATGGATATCATCCCCTATTTTATTCTTGTTCAACACAGTGTTCTTGCTGCACCTGTTCAACTTGTGTGTGCTGTTCTTTTTTTGTTTTTGTTGGTTGTCGTGCATCTCTCTCTCTACGTATCACAATGCTGCGTCGCACGCTCTCCCGCTCCGTACAGTACGGCTCCACGCCAAAGGAGATCCGCTACTCCATGGAGGCGCGACAGGCACTTTTGACCGGCGTGGAAAATCTGGTCCGCGCCGTCGGCGTCACTCTCGGGCCGAAGGGTCGCAACGTCATTCTCGAGATGCCCTACGCGAGTCCCAAGATCACCAAGGACGGCGTCACCGTTGCCAAGCACATTGAGTTCGAGGACAGCTTCGAGAACCTCGGTGCCAACCTCGTACGCCAGGTCGCCGGCCTGACCAACGACAACGCTGGCGACGGTACAACGACGGCCACGGTGCTCTCCGGCGCCATTTTCCGCGAAGGCTTCCGCAGCACCGCGACCGGCACCAACCCGATGGATCTGAAGCGCGGCATCGACCTGGCCTGCCGCGAGGTGCTCGCCTCGCTCGCCGAGCAGGCCCGGCCCGTCACGTCCAAGACGGAGATCACGCAGGTGGCGATGATCTCGGCCAACATGGATCAGGAGATTGGCAGCCTCATTGGCGATGCGATGCAGCAGGTGGGCAAGGACGGCGTCATCACGACACAGGAGGGCCGCTCGCTGAACACGGAGCTTGAGCTCGTGGAGGGCATGTCCTTCGACCGCGGCTACACGTCGCCGTACTTTGTGACAAACACCAAGTCGCAGAAGTGCGAACTCGACAACCCGCTCGTCTACGTCGCGAACCGCAAGCTCACCAGCGTCGCGCACATCCTGCCCGCGCTGAACTACGCGATCCAGCAGAAGCGGCCGCTACTCATCATCGCCGAGGATGTCGAAGGCGAGGCGATGCACACGTTCTTGTACAACAAGATGCAGGGCCGCATTTCTGGCTGTGCGGTGAAGGCGCCGGCGTTTGGCGATATGCGCATCAACCAGCTGCAAGATATCGCCGTCTTCACGGGCTCGCAGATGATTTCCGAGGATCTGGGTCTCTCCCTTGACCAGAACGACTTCTCCGACCGCTTCCTGGGCACCTGCCGCAAGGCCACCATCTCGCGCGACGAGTGCATCCTGATGGAGGGCGGTGGCAGCGCTATTGCCGTGGAGGAGCGTGTGCAGATGATCAAGGACATGATCTCATCCGAAGACCACGAGTTCAACCGCGAGCGCCTTGTCGAGCGTCTGGCGAAGCTGTCCGGCGGTGTGGCCGTGATCAAGGTCGGTGGTGCCTCGGAGGTCGAAATCAGCGAGAAGAAGGACCGCATTATTGACGCTCTTAACGCCACACGCGCGGCCGTCTCTGAAGGCATCCTCGCTGGCGGTGGCACGGCGCTGCTCATCGCCTCTCTCCGTCTGGAGTCGCTCTCGAAGGATCGCCGCCTGCCAAGTGACATCCGCACTGGCGTCAACATTGTGAAGAAAGCAATCGGTCTCCCTGCGCGCTACATCGCGAACAACGCCGGCGTGGAGGGCAGCGTGGTGGCAGGCAAGATCCTCGCCAAGAAGGACCCGTCCTTCGGCTATAACGCGCAGACAGGCGAGTACGTGAACATGTTCGAGGTCGGCATCATTGACCCCATGAAGGTCGTCAAGTCCGCCGTCGTCAACGCGTGCTCTGTGTCCGGCATGATGATCACGACCGAGTGTGCTGTTGTTGAAAAGGACATTGCAGGTGGCGCACAGCGGATCGAGGACCAGGGCATGCCGGACCGCGAGAAGAAGCAGGGCCTCGACAACATGCGCCGCCGTGTGAATGAAGAGAATGCACCGATGCCGAAGCTGTCGCCACCGATGAAGTTTGACATGAAGGGCTTGTAGCGTCGCGCCCGGAGGAGGGAAGCACCACCGAGCTGCGAACTGTGCTTTTTCTTTTTTTTTTGTTTGTTTGACTGATGATGTCGTTGTTGCCCGCGTTTGGCGTGCTTTGTTTTTGACATTGGTATCTTTTTTTCTATTCTATTCACCGATCCGCATTTGCCTGGCCCGCCACGTGTGCGATGGTTGACGCAGACATGGGATCGGGTAGTTCCCACAGACGCTCCTGACATGACTAACGTTAAACAACACAAAAGGAGAGGAAGAGATGAAAACGCCTCACACACGGTTATCACGTGTGTAGTGAAAACATAGTCTCACCGCGCTGTTTGGGACCTTGTCCATTCACGCCCGTGCGGTGACTCGTGATTAGCGCGCCTCAGCTGCACGAGAGACGGCAGACAGGATCGAAGCTTCTGTCCATTGAACCGCATGACAGCAGCAGCGTCCAATGCGCTCCACTGGTTACTTTTTTTTCTTTTCTGTGATGACAGAACCGCACTAAAACACGCTTCGCGCACGCAGAAATATTCATGTACTCCTCTTCCCCACTCCGTATGGTCACCTATCTGCTTCTCAACTGACTGTATGTTCTCTGCGAAGGTTTCTTTACAACAAATAAAAAATAGACTTACGGCGACAACAACGACAGACGTTGCTCTCTCTCGCACCGGTTTCCTAGCCACAACCACACCATCAGAAGGAAAGCATAACTCGTGTATATACTTCATCTCCCTTTCTCTTTTTCTATCTATCCTTCTGTCGACACCATGGCGGAATCTGTTCCGACTCTCAAGTCCAAGAAGGTTGTTGACAACAAGCCCGAGGATCAGCGCAAACCTGTCAAGCTGATTCTCCTAGGTGATAGTGCCGTGGGCAAGTCGAAGCTCGTCGAACGGTTCCTGATGCAGCGGTACGTGCCTGTGCAGATGTCCACGTACGCCCTCACGCTGTACCGCTACGACTTTATCGCGGAGAGCGGCGAGGAGGTCGACGTGGATATCTGGGACACGGCGGGCCAGGAGCGCTTTGCGACGATGCACCCCGCGTACTACCACGGCGCCCACGCCTGCATTCTCGTCTTCGACGTCACACGCAAGGCGACGTACAAGAACCTGGAGAAGTGGCTCGCTGAAATGCGCAACTACAACGAGCACATCCCGTGCATCGTCGCCTGCAACAAGATCGACACCGATCCCGAGGTCGTCAATAAGGCCTTTGCCTTCGCTGACAAGCACAAGTTCCCGTTGCACTACGTGTCCGCCGCCGACGGCACCAACGTCGTTCAGATGTTCGAGAGCGCCATGTCGTACGCTGTCGCGTACAAGAAGAACCCGAAGAGCGATGACTTTATGGCGCAGGTCATGGATATTCTTCAAGAGACGAAACCGGCAAAGACCGAGTAGCTACTACGGTGGCCGTTTGCGAACGTCTGATACTCAACCCGCCAGAAGCGGAGAGCAAGAGCGAGGGAGTGACAGAAAAATGAAGTAGGCGAGCTACGATCGAATCAGACGCGAGCGAACGCGCGTGCCATGCCTGGTGAATGTTCACGCTCGCTTTCTGTTTCTTGGAGCTGTCTCTGGTCAGCCTTTCTCTCCTTCCAACTGATCTTATCCTTCTAGTGTCCTCTTGACAATTACGCAAAGAAGGTGTCCGTTTGTTCATGTTCCGGTTTCGTTCTCTTCCGTTTCCACAAACTGATCAGCCACGCCCTCATTGAGGCACATAAAAACAGAGAACGACCACTGCGCGCAGTGTGGAAACAAAAGCCAACGGCACTTGCACAGCTATCTCTCTGCACTCAAACAAACACCATCACCGCGCGAACTCGTGGAGTTGTTGAAAAAACACTAGCATAGCCACATGTTTGGTTTATGTGTGTGTGTGCGTCCGCACATTTGCGGATGGCTTTTCTCTTCCCCTCTCTCTCTCTCAGTTCGTCTCTCACACACACACCTTTGTATCTGTGTGTGCTCATGCGTTGAAGCAATAAACAGAAAGCACCGTTTCGCAATTTGCCCCCCCGCCCACATCACCGTTCTGTTCTCTTTCCTTTCCTTTCCTCTCTGTGCGTACTCCACCGTGACAGATCCGTGCTCCCTTTTCTTTTCCCTAGTTGACACTCCCTACTCTTTCTCTCCCACACATTTCCATGTCGTTCACGGTGCAGCCTCTTCCGTTCGCTTATGGCGATCTCACCGCCAAGGGTCTCTCTGCTGAGCAGCTCCACTACCACTACGACAAGCACCACAAGGGCTACGCCACCAAGCTGAACGCCGCCGCCCAGAGCGACAAGCAGCTGAGCCACAAGACGATCCCCGAGATCATCAAGACCGTCAAGGGTCCCGCCTTCAACTCGGCCGCGCAGATCTACAACCACGACTTCTACTGGCAGTCCATCAGCCCCAACGGCGGTGGTGAGCCGTCCGGTGCCGTTGCCACCGCCATCAAGGCGTCGTTCGGCAGCTTCGACAAGTTCAAGGCGGAGTTCAGTGCGGCCGCGAACGGCCACTTCGGCTCCGGCTGGGCCTGGCTCGTCAAGGACACGAACACCGGCAAGCTCAAGGTGTACCAGACGCACGACGCTGGCTGCCCGCTGGTCGAGCCCAACCTGGCACCTATCCTCGCCTGCGACGTGTGGGAGCACGCGTACTACATTGACTACAAGAACGACCGCGCCGCGTATGTGAACGCGTGGTGGGGCATGGTCAACTGGAAACACGCCGAAAAGGCGTACCGCACCGCCGAGGGCAACGCGTTCCTGGACAGCGATCTGTGAAAAGGAAGGTCATGCCAGGTTGCCTGTGAGTCAAGCAAACGCTCCACGATGCTCTACTCGGTCGGTGCTGTCTTCGCGGCTTGTCTCTGTTGCATCAACACTGGCCAACGTTTTCTTTTTTTCTTGCGTGTGGGCATCATCGGTGGTCACGAATCAATCAGGTGCCTATCCGCAATGAAAGCATGGCTTGAAATGACATCACGAATAACAGAAACCGAACACATGGCACTTTTTTCTTCCCGTTCTTGTTTTTTCTTTCTCACACCAGTGTTATTGTTCGTTGATTTCCCCCTCTCTTGATTTCACCCCCACCCCTTTCAGTGTTTTTGTGCGTTAGGCGGTGCGTATATATTGTGTATGTGGTTTGCTAATATGGCAGCATACATACCGTCAACAACTTATCGTCGTCACTGGCGTTTTGCAGCCATCGAATCGTGATGAAGACTGCACCGCACTGAACTCCGTGACCAGCTTATTTTGTGTTAATCGTTCCTCGCCAGCTTGACGAGAATTTCCGACGTCTCACTCTACTCGTAAAGACAAAAAAAACAAACAAACACCCACCAAGTACCGTTGGGCAGAAAACCATGCATGAAATCAACGCGAAAATACTCCACAAATGTTGAACGTGCATGTACGTGTTGTTTTCTACATCCCTACTGTATCGACTGCACAGAGACAACCGTTCTGTGCGATGTAGCGCCTCTACTTTCGTGCGTAGTCACGCAGTCACTTGTCAATACACACCGCAAAAATAATATTTCGTGCTCTTATTTCATGGTGCTTTTTTGACAACGATCTCAACTCACCTCGCCTTTCCTCCACTTTCTCTCTCGCCCTCTTGATATACTGGTTCTCCCCTCAGCATTATCGCTTACACCAGCTTTACTCTCCTAACACCCTTTTCCTCTTCCACAATGCCGTTCTCTGTTGACGCACTTCCCTGGGGCTACGACGCGCTCGCTGCCAAGGGCATCTCCAAGGAGCAGGTGACGTTCCACTACGACAAGCACCACAAGGGCTACGCCACCAAGCTGAACGCCGCCGCCCAGTCCGACGCGTCTCTGGCCTCCAAGAGCATCGAGGAGATCATTAAGACCGTCAAGGGCCCCGCCTTCAACTCGGCCGCGCAGATCTACAACCACAACTTCTACTGGAAGTCCCTGTGCCCCAACGGCGGCGGTGCCCCCACTGGCGCCATCGCCACCGCGATCGACGACTCCTTCGGCAGCTTCGACAAGTTCAAGGAGGAGTTCACCGCTGCGGCCGTCGGTCACTTCGGCTCCGGCTGGGCCTGGCTTGTCAAGGACACCACCAGCAACAAGCTCAAGGTGTACCAGAGCCACGACGCCGGCTGCCCGCTGACCGAGTCCCACCTCAAGCCGATCCTGACCTGCGACGTCTGGGAGCACGCGTACTACATTGACTACAAGAACGACCGCGCCGCCTACGTGAACGCGTGGTGGAACCTGGTCAACTGGAAGCACGCCGAGTCCCAGCTGTAAGCAGCACGCACGGAAACAGTAATGTTTCACACCTTCCGTTCTTTTTCCCCCCTATTCGCTCCCTCCTCTCTCTTTTTCCTCCACAACACTTAGCCACTTACGTCTTCGTTGTCGGATAAATGAGGCGCGTCTTGATAGACCACTGATGGAAACGTGAATGCCAGCACTTACGCACTGAGCCCCGTGTACACGATCATATACGCCGCGGTACACGGCTAGCGTGGTGCGTGTGTGCATGAGTATGTGCAATGCAGTGTTTCCTCCTGTGGCCTGACAGACTAACGTTCCTTTTCTGTTTTTTTCTTCTTTTTGTTTCATACCTTTTCCTATTTGTAACTACCCTTCTTTGCTACTCTTCTTCGTCACGGTCTTGCAGCGGCTTCGGCGGCTGGCTCGACGTGCCTTGAAAGGAGTAAGCAAAAGACACGAAAAACTTTACAGGATCCTCGCGCCCCTACTCACTTGCTGGGTGGGCCTTGTGTGCGTGTGCGATTCCTCATGATATCGCAGGTATTATTCAGCGTATATGCATGCCTTGCCAAAAAAAAAAAATGGAGGCAGCGAAGACAACTATTCAGAAAAACAGAGCACGAAACGGGAAACATAGTCGCACTGAAGTCTCGGCATGGCGCAGCAACTCAGTCTTTTCAGGCAGTGTCGCTGTTGAAGGAACCCCAGGCTCACTCGTGCACAACAGCAAGTCGATGAGCGTGCACAGCCAGTTACGTTTGTCTTTATCAGGCGCACTGAACTCGTGTCACCATGAAATGGTGTTCGCTAGTTGCAATATCACGGCACCTTGTCCACTACTTCAGAAACAGCTCATGTCTGACTCCACGCCCGTCATACAGTGCACCCACACACACACGTCTCTTCTCTGCACCTACTCCTCTCTCCCTCTCTCTCTGTATGCTCTGGCAAAATGACGCCATGTCAGCTTACAATCAGTTACGAATCTGTGCCGAACGGACAGAGACGCACACAGACATACAGACCGCTATCGACAATGGGTAACGGCAACGCGAAGAACGTCGCGCCCTTCCCGCAGGCCAAGCCAGGCAGCGCCACAGTCCGCGCCAACGGTGGATCTGCGCAAATCGAAGAGGACTACCCCATCCCACTGTCAGCGGCCGCGGGAACCACGACTGGGTCGGGTAACGGCAATCTGTACAACACGAGGCTTGCCGACGTCCTTGGTGAGGCGGACTCTGACGGTGCAAAGTACACAAAGCAACGCGCGATCGGCCGCGGTGCCTTCGGTGAGGCCTATGCTGTTCAGCGTAACCCTCAGTACGACCCAACGAGGCACGCTGGAGTGGAGGCACAGGTCGGGAGCAACCCGTTCGTGGCCCCCACCGTCCCCGGCGCGTCGTACGTCGCGAAGCTGATGGATCTCGATAGCATGATGCAAGAGGACAGGGAGTACGCCAAGACGGAGATCCTCTGTCTCGCCCACTCTCGTCACTTTGCGATCATTCGCTACTACGAGCACTTTCTGGTGGACGGCGACCATGACAACATGGTGATGGTGACCGAGCTGGCCGACCACGGTGACCTCAACCGCAACTTGAAAGGCTCTCTTCAGCTGACCGAGCGCGAGGCTGGCACCTTTTTCGTGCAGCTCCTCCTCGCGTTGCACTACATTCACACGCACCGCATGATCCACCGTGACGTCAAGAGCGCCAACCTCTTCGTCACATCAAAGGGCTTTCTCAAAATTGGGGACTTTGGCTTCTCGCAGCAGTACGAGAGCACCGTGAGCAGCGAAACCGTGGCCGGCACGTTTCTCGGCACACCATACTACGTGTCCCCTGAGATGTGGAAGGGCATGCGCTACGGCAAGAAGGCGGATGTGTGGGCCGCTGGCGTCGTCTTGTACGAGATGCTCATGGATGGCGCACGCCCTTTTGATGCGGAGAACCTGCCTGAGCTGCGCGCGCAGGTCGTGCAAGGCAACGTGCAGCTGCCGCTATCCCCACCGCCCAGCAAAGACCCCGCCGTTGTGCGAGGTCCCTTCTCGACCGAAATACGCGAACTCGTCTCCTCCATCTTTGTGGAGGACCCACAGCAGCGTCCCGGCACGGAAGCGCTTCTACACACGCCGATCATGCAGCATCACCTCGCTGTGTTCGAGAAGCACGTGCAGCAGCTCATCGCGTCTGACGCCGCGGCCCGCGCGTCCGGGGATGCGGACAAGATCGCGCAGCTGGCGTTTCCTGACCCGGCGGCCGCGCAGCTGGTGCTGGACGGCATCGCCGAAGGCAAAGCCATCATTCAGAACGAACGACAGAAGGCCTTGGCCGAGGTGCCCAACGATAAAGGCGTCCGCTATGAGGGCGTTGTGTACAAGGACAGCCGAAACGGTGTGTGGAAGGAGCGCTACCTCACCCTCGATCACCAGGTCCTCACCATCTCTCTTAGTGTCGGCAAGGCCGCAGCAGGCGGTGGTGACCGCAGCAAAAAGGTGCCGGTGTCGATGCTCAAAGGCGTCAGTCCGTGCGAGCCTGAGGATGCCTACGTGCGTGCCGTGGCCCAGGCCAACGGGAATCAAGGTGGCTTCAAACCACCCTTTGCGTTTGCCATTGCCATGGAAAGCTCCAACTCGATCGTCTTTGGCGTCGCCTCGGAGTCTGACCTACAGGCTTGGGTGGATCACCTGATGCGGGCTATGCACATGGAGTAAATCTTTTTTCTGACCCCTCCCCTTACTGGTAGCTCGTCTGGCCTGCTCGTCTCTGATGTCCTTTGTTTCAGACTCACAAAGCTCCGACCCACAAAAAAAAAAACTGATCTGTTCTGCCCCAACTTGCAGACCTTGTTGCCTCGCGTTCACGTTATTCCTTCCGTCGTGTCCCATTTTGGTCTGTCAACTCCACACCTGGTCAGCACGACGGACAGGCAAACAGGGTCTCCTCAAAAAAAAAAGCGAAGGTAAAAGAGTACTCCGGTAAATTCAAGTAGTGAGCTGAAGTGTTTTCGCGTTTTTTGTTTGCTGCCACTTTGTTTTGTTCGCCCAACGCGTGTACCGTCTGCCGCATGGTCCTTTTTTTTTTGTATCTTCTTTCATCGCCGCAACTTCTCTTTCTGTACATACACCTGAACACAGCTGGATCCTTTTTCTGATGCATCGTGGTGCACCTCCTAGTAGTATTCTCGTTCGCATCCACCTTCAGCAGTATCAACGCCGATGAACAACTCTGCACCCCAGAATGCTGTACGGCGTGTATCGCCACGCGACTTTTATTGTACTCTTTGAACCTCTCACGAACTGTGTGTGTGTGTGTGTATCTGCTCCTCCTTGACAGCCCATATCTTTTCCCACTCAACTGCTCCCGATCTCCTCTTTCTCTCACATTCGCGCGTCTCTTCTTCTGCACGTCTCGTAGCGAATGTCGCGACCAAACTTGAAACGATCTAGGCAGCAGCAGGGCGATGAGAGCGATGGCAGTGACGAGGTGCAGCTGTACACCCGTGCCGATGCCTCGCTCTGGGACGACAGCGCACTCGTCAAGCTCTGGAACGACCAGCTTGGCAAGGCATCCACGCAAGACAGCAACGGCTCCGGCGACGCAGAATCGGGCTCAGTGAACTCGACGGAGACACAGAGCCGCGACGAGAGCGACGATGACAGGTCCGATGGCGACGAGGCGGTGGAGCCGGCCGTGCGCACTGCACGCAAGCCAGCAGCAAAGGCGGCAGCTCTTTCACTAGAGCACCTGCCCAAGGACGTGCAGCGACTGGCGCAGTCCTTCTTTGACGCCGGATTCGAAGCAGGGTACTACGCTGCCAAGACAGAGAAGCGGGCGTGAGAAGCACATGCGTGCGTGTTGTTGTTGTTGTTGGAGAGTTGTTTCGGTCCCTCTCAGTGGGTGTCGCACCATCTTTGTCTGGTCATCGTGGACAAAAGACTGAACAACAGACAGATGCAGACCGTGTATGTGGACAGTTGATAACAGGAAAGATCAGTCAACGAAAATACAACCGAGACAGTGAAAGGAGCGTCTCATGTACGCAGCACGGGCTCATGACAAGACAGACATACGGTAGTGCCGTTAACCGACAGCATCCGAAAACAACAATAAATGAGAGCAACATCTGCTCAGTACGGGTTGTGCTCTCAACAGTTTTTTTTTGTTGTTGTACACACTGGCCCTCCACCCCCACTCTCTCTGACTATCTAAACATCTGCCACCCTCGATTCATCTACTTCATTGCCACTATTTTCCCTTTTCCGTGCAGCTTTCTGTACACAGACACCAATTCCTTCACAGCTTTTAGCAAGCGAATCTTGTTCCCCTCACCGTTGCGCCATTTTTTAACTGACGATGCGCGGCAATCCGTACGCCCATGGTGGCGCTGACCCGACCAAGAGCCGCAAAGAGCGACGGCGTGAGAAGAAAGCCAAGATTGCCCGCACAGGGCGCGGCATTCGTCTGCGCAAACGTCTCAACCGCATCAACCGCGCCAAGTGTGCCAAACAGCAGGACTCGCACATGGAGTCGCTCATGGAGTCGTACGTCATTCGCCGCAAGGCGGAACGCAAGGCTGAGCTCGACAAAAAGCGGCAGGAGGAGGCTGACGCACACCCGGACCACTCTGGCTCGGAGTCTGAGCACAGCGAGCAACCCCACGAGGACACCAAGGATGTGCGACAGGCACTCCGCGACCGCCAGCGTCAACAGCAGAAGAAACAGGACCCACCAAAGCGCAAGAAGCTCCGCACAGGCTACAGCCAAGAGCGCAGCAAGGTGCAGACGCGCTCGTTGTACTAAAAAACAAACTAACCATGTCACTTCAGCTGTGTCCGCCGTTGCCGTTTGCTTTCGCGGGCGGGTTGCTGCTGCTGTTGTTGCTGTTGTTGTCTGCCTCAACGTTTACACTGTGAGAGAAAAATACTATTTTTGTATGCTTCCAACGTTTAAGTTTATAACCTCCTCCACCTGTCAATAAATAGTGACCACTCATTGTAATGCATTCTGTATTGGACCAGGTGTGTGTCGCTGCGAAAAACAAGGCAGTACTGCACGACGCAGGCAGGACATTTACACAGCCATTCGCCATATTTTTTTTTACTCTTTGCGAGAATGAAGCTCGTATGACAAGGTGCGAGTGAACGCGTGCGCGCACGTTTGGCAGCCAGTCCACCACAATGACGTCTCAAAGAGCGACCTTATCGCAGGTGTTGATTCCGTCGTCTTCTTCCCCATCTGTCTTTGTCTTACTCTTCTCCTACTCTCTCTTTCTCTATTCCCATCCCGACATGGAATCGGCCCCACAGCACCCCGCAATCAAAAAAAAATCGCACACGCATGTCGAGTAGCAAGGCGGAGGCTAAGCTGTCGCAGTACGCCGGTCTCCCTGTGTACTCACTGCGCGACGTCCTCGCCCGGGTCCCGCTCCCGCCCAACTGCTCGCTTGACCAGGTCTCTGCCAAGTGGCGCTGCGTCATCGCGCCGTGTATCAGCAGTGGTGCGAGCGCGCAAGAGCAGGAGGCCGAGGCACTCGCCTGGATTGAGAGAGGCGTGCCGTGCTTTCTGCCACCCAGCTCGACAGCCGACGTGTACACCTCACTGCCTTGCAGTACCGATGCGCTGGCGTACTTGACCGCGCCGGAGCGTGACACGTTCACCAAACCACAGATCGCCGTGCGCACAGGCTGGGGGGCTCCGGGGACGCTGCTGGAGTCGTCTGAGTTCCACAAGCTGGTGCGCTCGTTCAGTGAGGTGCTCGACCACTCTCTGCAAAGTGAGGCGCAAACCGTGGAGGCGCGGCTCACGAACGAGGCTCAGCAGGAGCTGGAAAAGGTGCGCGCGGAGGCGGAGGGGAAACCCGTCATGGCGCCTCCGGCCAATACGACCGATGCCGCGGAGGACGACGCTCAGGAGACGGTCTCCGCCGACGTGGCGGCTACCGCACAGCGCGCACAAGAGGACGTCCCGCTTGAGATCCAGCTGTTCCATCGGCAGGAGTGCACGGGCGAGCACGGCACGGTGGAGGTGGCGCCGCACGTGCCTGCGCTCGCGCGCAAGTTGCACTGGCCGACGCTTGTGGAGGACGGCGTCGTGTGCGAGGAGGCGACGGTGCTGAGTCAGCGAGGGTCGCGGCGCCACTGGCACCTCAACGACTGCGGTGAGTTTCAGCTGGAGGCGGCCCTGCCGTTGGTCCAGGCAGCGACACCGAGCGCGACCAACGCACGCGTCTACGCACGATTGCAATGCGAACATCCTGCTTCCTGTGTGTCGTCGCCCGCACCGTCGACGCGCGCCATTGACGAGGCGCTGCTCGCAAGCCGCGTCACGACGACCACGTCTGGTGACAACACCGACGCACGCTCTAGCTACCCCGTCAAGCTGTCGATTGCGGGGCTAAAGGGGACGTACGACTGGTTTCTGCACGACGACGAGGCCATCACCGCCGGCAGAGTGGTGACGTTCGACCTCTTCAACATGCCCGACGCCGCGCTGCCGGTGGACGAGCGGGTGCTGCCAGTGCTCGTCGTGGCCGTGGTGATGAGCGGTGGTCGGCCGCTGCTGACCCCGCCGAACGCACCGATCATGTCCGTGACGCTCAACGATGGGGCCCTGATCGAGCAGCGTCGCCTCGCACACCTGTGGCTGGACGAGTTGTCCTTCTTTTTGCAGCGCTGCTCGCGCTGGGTCTCGGCGCCGCACATTTACGACTACGTCGACCAGGATCTGCAGGATGACGACTACGTGGCGGGCAAGCTCATTCCGCTGCTCATGCACATGTTCCAGTGCAACGACGTCGCCGATGACTTCCACGCGGGATTGCGACGGCGGCTGGCGGCCTCCCTCCTGGCCATCGCCAGCCACGAGAAGCACTACGGCCTCTCCGACGCGTCTCGCCAGTCCCTGCTGCGGTACGTGCAGTCTGAAAACGACGAGTTGCGCCGCACGCTGTCACTACCGGTTCCCGTCGGGCTCTCGCGACCCTCGGCGCGACCCACGCTGCTGGCGTTTCTCGAGCAGTACTGGTCGATTCAGCTGCAGTGGCCCAAGCCGGGCTGTGTTTTCCAAGTCTTGCCATGGCAAACGAGTCGGTGCGAGACAGTCTTTCTCCCTGTTGTCTACAACGGACGGGCGCCGTTCTATGGCACCGAGAAGACCACGCTTGACGCCACCGTGCAGGAGTACTTTGAGATGCACGGGCTCGCCAAGAAGAAGCGCCACGAGCTGGTGGCGTACCTCAAAACGCGCAAGGAGGCCAAGGACGACCTTCTCGACGAACTGTTCTAGCGTGTGGCCACGAGGTTGTGCGACGAGGATATCTGAATGAAACACGTTTAACTAATCGTATTACTAGCTGTGACGCGAGTACTCAAACAAGAAAAAAATAGAGAAACACAGAAACAATGGTGCTCTTTCACTCTGTGTCGTAGCATTGTCAACTTCCTCGGCTGTGTCTCCCTCTCCCTCTCCGCCAGTTATCAGAGCTTCTGTGTGTTGCCTGCCTCTGAAGCAGTGTAGAACGACGCACACCACCGTGCGAGAAAGTGTACACGCACACAGACACAGTCACAGTCATACACGGCACGCCAGAGTTACCCATTCTCTTCTCACAACGGTCTTCTCCACACGCCTCGCCGTTCTCGACCCCGATTTTTCATTTGTCACTTCTGATCTGTGAAAGCGATTTCTCTGTTGTTGTTTTTTGTTGCGTTCGTGTGTTGAACGACTCATTTACTTCTCTCTAGCCACAACCATCACAATGACGTCTCTTCTGGACGCCGCGGATCGCGAATATGAGACGATTCAAAGCGGCAAGGCCCTGAAACGCAATGTGACGTCCGCGTCGCTTCAGGGCAAGTTTGACTTTCTAACCTCGGAGGAGGCACCGGCTGGCCCTGTACATGTCGTCGAGATTCACCGCGAAGACGCCCGGCGCGCAAAGGCCGGCGACGGCCCACGTGATCTGTCGCGAGAGGAGTTCGCACAGCAGCTGGGCATCTCCACCTCGGACGCATCGGATCCATCTTCCGGCATGAGTTTCTTGTGTGTCAGTGAGGCGATGCGCGCGTACTACGGTGACCCGCAGGACGAGGCCTATCGCGCCTTCCGTCGTCAACTGGTGCGATTCGGTGACAATCAGGACTGGCTCAAGGCCTCCAACTTTACGCATCCGGACATTGAGGTCGACGTGGATCGCATGCACCAGATCGAGAGGTGGAATGCGGAGGACAGACGGCGCGAGCTGCGAGCCGCTTCTGACGCCTCAGCCGCAGTGAAGCCGACGGAATCTGCGTCAAAGTCGTCGTCCCCACGTGGGCCTTCGCAGGATGTCGATGTCACCCCTCCTGCAAAAAGCGCTCCAGCTCAGAGACCCGCCACGGCGTCTTCCGTTCCGTCGTCGAACCAGCCGACCAGCGGGCGGTCGCGGGCAGCCAACATTGCGGCGAACTATCGCAAAAAGATGCAGGATGACTTCAAAGCACGCAAAGAGCTGTGATTCTGCTGATGATGTACAATACACACTATATACACAAGTGCTATGCTTGCTTACAAAAAAACATTTTCCTCGAAACAGAACACACACACACACAACACAGACAAAAAAAGGAAACACAATCAGTAAATGCACATCAGGAACAAACAATGTACTAGCTGATGCTCCTCGACGCCAGTTGCCGTCAATGACTTGCAACGAAACACATTCCCCAATTTGTCAGCACTCGTCTTCTCCCCCCTCCCTCTCTCTCTCTCCCTCTTTGCAGTTTTTTTTTGTCCCAGTCCGGTGTTGGTGTGACGAAGGCCGTAGCACGTACGCACAGAGACACAAAGCGACACGCGGTGCACCGTTTTCGTCGCCATCTCCTGTTGATTTAGGATAATTCTCTTTCTTCTTTTTTAGTGTGTCACCGCCGTCTCTCAATTCAGACGCCGGCTTACGTTGACATCCGCGTAAAGACTCAATCACGTTTAGAGTCCGCGCCATGTACCGCCTCCCGCATCGCGGAGTCGCGTTTCCGTCGCTGCTCGTCTCATCGTCCTCGGCCGCGGGGGCTCTGGTCGCCGCCAGGCGGGGCTACCACCTGCCCGGATGGAAGACCATGTCCAGCACTAAGGATGCCCGCTCCCGTGAGCAGCGTGAGTCGGACCGTAAGGCACGTCAGATCGAAAAGCTTCCTCGCCCAGAGGCGCTGCACGACTTTCAGTATCCCTACGAAAAGACGGTGCTGAGCGACTACATGTTCGAGTACCCCGTCTACGAGAACGAGCTCGACACGCCGCACCTGTTCAACCTGACGCCGCCGCCCAACTTCTTTCTGTACTGGAACGTCGCCGACTTTGAACGCACCGCGTACCCCACACCACCGGAGAAGGACCACCGTCTCCTGATTCCTTCGAACGACTCACCAGCGTGGGCGGACCATCAGCGCCGCGCGATGCAGTACGCTCACAAGCACCAGATCGTGCCCAACTACGTGCCCGAAGTCGACATGAACGTGAACCTGTCGGTCGTGTTCCCTGGCAAATACCGCACGCGCGCGCGCAAGGACGAGCCGCCGTCCGCCCCCGAGACGGATCTGACGCGCCGCAACTTTTGGTTCACGTCACACTGCGGCAACTACATTGAGCTCGCGGATCTCCAACAGCCGCCGTCCGTGTTCCTCTTCGAGTCCAAGGAGGCCGCGTCGCAGTCGACGCCGAGCTACTACACCATGCTGATTCTGTCGCCTGATTACCCGTACCGCGTGCCGTCGTACGCCGACCGCGGCGATCGCACTCGCGGCTTCTTCCTGAACTACATGGTCGCCAACGTGCCCGGCGGTGGCAGCGGCGTGGGTGTATCCGGAGAGGCGGCCGTCAGTGCGGATGGTCTCGCCAGGTCTGGTGACGTCGTCGTGTCGTACGTGCCACCGCTGCCAACCGAAGACGCCGGCACGACGCGTCACCTCTGCCTGCTCTTCCGCCAGAGCGGCAAGGTGCCAGTGCAGCCCCTCACGGTTGCGCAGGAGAACGAGCACTTCCCACTCGCCGCGCGCAGCCAGTTCCAGCTGCACGACACAGCGCGCGAGACGGGCGAGAAGCAGCCGGCGTGTCTCGCCTCGCTGCGGGCCGTGGAGCGCGCGATTGCGGCCGACCCGTGTGCACTGACCTTCTTCATGACCAAGTGGGACATCCAGGTGCAGGAGTTCTACGAGCGCGTGGGCCTCCCCGAACCCGCCGCCCCAGTGGACGAGGAGATCGAGGCCTTGCTCGAGTTCCACTCGTTGCCGGCGGAGCAGCTGCGGGTGCGCGCACGCCATCGTCCTGATGGGTCCACGAATATGGGCGACGATCCCAACTTCTGGGCTCAGACAGGACCGACGCGCATGCTTGATGGCACGATGCAATCTCTTTGGTCAAAGCGCACGGCCATGACGTCGTCTGGCGAGGCGCAGGTCTATCCACGCATGTAAGTATATATGTGTGTGTGTGTGAGGCGGGAGGTTGCTGGTTGCCGTGGTGTTTGGGTTGCTGATCTTGGCTGATATGCGTGGACGATCTCGCATAGTGTTTGTGTGCAAGCGCATGAGCAGAAAAAGAAACAGAAAGTTGTGTGCGTGAGCTGCGATGCTTCCCGGTTTTTGATTTGGTGTGAGTGAGTTTGAGACAGGTGGCCCTGCCTGTGTGTGTGTGTGTGCGTGACCGTGAGCACACACCTGCTGTCGGTATGTGGTTTTTCAAGGGGCCCGGGAATAGGTTCGTTACATCAACTGTAAAGCAAACAAACAAACACCAAATACATGGTACATGTCGTACAAGTCTAGAAAAAGGGCTGCGGTGCTACGGACGACCCGTTTGCCGAACAACAACGAGCGCAGAAGAGAAGGCACTGTGAACAGCGAGACTTGAATAGACTCTCGCTGGTCACGTCGCACATAAAATCCTGGCTGTGGTGAAACCACCCGACTGGAGGGATGTGTCAACGCACTGCGCACAGTCCATGGTTTAAGCGAACGGGTGACACGTTATCGTTAAATAGGGCAAAAACTGTACTGACACCTCTGCCGAAAACATCCTCCACCATGTGTGTAGCACCTTGTTTCCTCATGCGTACTTCCGCACCTATTCCGGTCTCTCTATCTCCTCGTGTCTTCTGTTGTTTTTCATCCAGTTTCTCAACTGTATATAAACCACCCTTCCTCCCCACTTTTTTGTACTTTTAAGCACACACGCACACACATTGTATACCCCACTGAGCACCATCATGAACTCCGCGGACTGTGTGTCACACGAAGCTGCGGCTTCCACTGCGTGTGCTGCGCAAGTGCCTCTGGTACCGCCCAGCCCGTACAAGCCTGGCGCGCGTGCGATGCGTCCTCGCCCGTCGACGCTGCCGTCTCTGTTCGCGAACAAGATGGGCATCCTCGAGGCCCAGGACATGGCCACCGCAAAGGACCGCGAGGCGGTGCGCCGCGTTGAGCAAATGATGGAGCGTCGCACGAATCCGCTTCAAAAGCGCGCCGCCTCCGCGAACACGGCGACCGCGGCGGGTCCTGTGGCCGCCCCTGACCCGAACTCGCCAATCGAGACCACTGCCGCACAGCAGCCGGAGGACCCTGAGGCCACCGCCAAGGCCAAGGCGCGGGCCGAGTCCATGCAGCTCACGCTCTTCTTCGTCGTCAAGTGCCAGCAGGTGGACGCGGACGAGTCGATCGCTCGTGCGCAGCTTTCGGCCGAGGAGGAGCTCGCGGCCCTCCATCTCGAGATGGTCTTCCTGGAGGGCAGACAGCAGCTCCTCGCCGAAACGCTGAGTGCGGAGAAGGCGGAGCAGCTGGCCATGCTGCAGGATGACAAGGTCGCACGTGTGGAGTCGCGCGATACGCAGCTGCGCCTCATCGAAAGCGAGGTCGCGCGTGAGAGCATGGAGCGTCGTCTCGCCGAGGCGCTGCGCCAGCAGATCGACATGGTCTTTCCACAGTACCTGCTCGAACGTCGCGACATCGAGGAGGCGGAGGAAGAAGACCTGGCCGCCGCCTTCCAGTGGCACGCAAAGAACCGCCCACTGGGCCCTGGCTGCTTCATCAAGGGGCCTGAAGAGGATCCTCGTATTCGTTACGGCTCCCTCTCCAAGCCACGCAAGATGACCGCCGCCCGCGCGCGCAGCGTGGCGTCTGCAAAGGAGCGTAGCCTGTCGTACCGCGAGCGTCTGCGTAGCCGCGCCAGCACCGCTCTTGTGGTCGTCGACAGCGACACCGAGGCGGAGATGACGTACGCAGACGAGGGCCGCCAGCTTCTGCAGGACGAGAAGCTGCGCCTGCATGAGCACATTCGCCGCACGCGTGCCATGGAGTACCTCATCGAGGAAGAGCAGGAGGAGCGCGTGGAGATCCAGCACGAGGAGGCGCAGGAGTACCAGCCGATCGCGGCCTTTGGTGTCGACGACATGTACGCCGTACGTGCTGTGAACCACGAGCAAAAACTCGCGCGCGACCGCGCCTTGGACGCCATCGAGGACCAGGAGAACGCGGAGGATGACGCCGCCCTGCGCGCGCGTATTCGTGCGCAGCTGCAGGAGGAGCGGGCTCAGCTAGAGGCGTGCCCCGAGCCGCTTCAGATCGAGGCGGCCCCGGAATCCATGTAAACGATGAGATCCACCTCACTCCGAGTCTGTCTGTCTCTCCCTTTCTTGCTGCAGATTCCAATCATGCGCATGTACACTACTGGCACCCATAAGCAACGTCTCTTCGGCTGGTCTTCTCCTTTCTCCTTTCTCGTTCTTCTCGCTCTCTCTCACCCAGGAGCGGTTCTCGTTGAGCACGCTCGCATGCACGCCAAGATGTATTTCTGTATCATAACAGGCCATGTACGCTGAGCGCGGTAGTTTACTTTCTTTTTCTTTTACGCCTCGTGTTCTTCCATTTCTTTCATCTTTTGGAATTGTGTTGTCCGTCACTGATGTCGTTATTTGGCATGGCCCCCGAAAGCACACAATACCAACCAACCAACAACAAGAACGAAACACGTGCTTCAGCGTGTATGCAGCCAAATCGTCTCTATGGTGATAGAGCGTCCCCAGCCGTGACGTAAAACCACATTTGAAAATGGAGGAAGTCTGAGACGATGTGCTCGCTCGTTTCCGTCTCTTTCGTGTAAGCACACTACCGTTTGTAGGTGGGAATGACTGATTATAGTAGTCGTCTTGCGTCCCCTGCTTTCTCTTCGTGTCTGGTACAGGTGAGAAATGCACCCCAAGCTGACACCGTCGGATTGTTTCCTGCGTGTTGCAACACCTCACCACTTGTTCGATTCTTTACTCTCTGTCTCTCCCTCCCTCCCTTTCTCATCTCCTTTTGTGCTACGAGTAGTTTGTCTGATTACACGTGCACGTGTGGCTTTGTGTCTCTGCGTACTCTTGCTCCGACTTCCCTTTTTGTTTTGTTTTCCCCAGCGACCCGGCATCATCATCATGAAGCTTGACTTTCTCAAGAACCCGGCACAGCGCCTGGCTTCGGGCAAGACGCTGCCCATCAAGCAGGTGGAGGCCATCATCATGTACGGCCGTCCCGAGCAACGTGCGCAGGTTGTCAAGAAGATCCTGCCGAGCACGTATGGTCTGTGCCTGAACAGCAAGACGCAGTTCCTTGTCCTCAGCCTGCTAGACCACTGCGACAACCTCGCTCGCGTCGAGCTCCTCTACCACGTGCGCAGGAAGGTCCTCGACCTGGCCAACTCGGCTGCCGGCAACGTCGTGCTGCAGAAGATGATCGAGAAGGTGCCCAAGCGTCAGCGCAAGGAGATCGCGGAGGCGTTCGTGCTCAACACGGAAGAGGACGAATTCATGCGTCTTTGCGAGCATGCGTTCGGCAACTACGTCGCACAGAAGCTGATGGAGTACCCCGAGTGCGTGGAGGTGCTTGAAGAGCGCCTGCTCGACGACCTCGAGCGCCTCACGCAGCACCCGTACGGCATGCGTGTCGTGGCGCGCTATATTGCCTCCTCTCAGGACGGCTGGAAAGCTGTCGTGGGGCGTCTGTTCCCGAGCTTGCCGCTCACGGAGGACGTCCTCGGTGGGGTAACGCTTAGCGAGGATCAGTCCGAGTCTCTCGACCGCAGCGTGGAGGCGCTCTTCGCGGGTCAGGACGAGTCCCTCGTGCTGTCTGCGCTGCAGTGCCACGCGTTCGTGCCGACGGCGCTCAAGGACGCCATCTGCGTGCACCTCTGCGAGTACGCCGTGGACTACCTTGCGCCAGAGCCCAGTGACGATGCCGCTGAGACGGCCGGCTCCTCCGCGTCGGATGCCAAGACCAGCCCCGCCAAGACGTCGTCTGCCGCGGATGCCTTTGCGCTGCCCGACTTCGGCAACGGCGCCTCTGCTGTCACCGCGGCCTCCTCAGGTAGCAAGAAGACGGCCACTGGCAGTGAGCCCACGCACGTGTTTGCCTTTACGGACCTGCTGGAAAGGGGGGACGACGTGCACCGCCAGGAGCTGTGGGCCTCTCTAGTTGCCGCACCTGGGTTGCTCGAGAAGCTGGTGGAGCGCAAGGAGACGGTGCCCGTGCTCGTCGCCGCGATGAAGTTCTACGAACCCAGCCGCAAGGACGTCATGCGTGTCCTGAGGCACAAATCCTCGTCTGGCGACAAGCTTTCTCTGACGGAGATGGCCAAGGACCCACGCCGCACGCTCGTCCTCCGCGCCGCGCTGGAGGTGGACGCCTCGCTGATTTCCCAGAAGGAAAAGACCGCCTTTGCTGCGGAGGCTGTCGAGGTGGCCAAGAACCCGGCCGCGTCGCCCGCGCTGCAGAAGCTGCTCGAGATCGAGGGCGTGCAGACGTACGGCGCGCTCGTCTACGCCGCGATCGAGGGCGACGTGAAGGAGCTTGCCATGCACCCCTGCGGCAGCTTCCTCGTGCAGGCCACGCTGCAGTACTCTGACGACGCCACCCGCGAGAAGCTTGTGCAGAAGGTGATGGCCGCGTTCGACGACCTCCACGAGGTGCTGTCGTACGCACAGGGCTCCCGCACGCTGCAGAAGTTGCTGACGTGCGCCTCTGACGACGTGGTTGCCCAGGTCGCGGACAAGCTGTTGGCTGCTGCTGACGCCGAGATTGAAAATGCAAAGGACAGCGACGACAAGGCCGACGCTGTGCCGTCCGATGAGGAAGAGGACGCCGAGGCAGCCGCGGCTGAGGAGGAGGAGGCGCAGGAGGAGACCAAGCGTCTGACGAAGAAGGAGCAGCGCGAGTTGAACCGTCGCAAGCACTACGCTGTCACCTCGCATGCGATCATCTCCTACGCCCTGCACGCCCAGGCCTGCTATGCCATTCAGACGCTTCTGCGCGAGACCCGCTCCCGTCAGCTGGAGACACAGCGCAAGACGCTCATGAACCACCTCAAGCCGTTCGTCTTCCAGCTCGCGACGTCGCCGTGGGCGGGTCGTGTCGTGCTCGAGACCATGACCGGTGTCGGTAGCGCGAGCTTGGCGCAGGCGATGAAGAACGTCGTCTTCCTGCGCGCGGAGGAGTGGCTGTCCGGCGTGTCGGACAAGACGAAGAACCGTGGCAGCGGCTTCGACCTCACTGTCCGCGAAACCCTTAAGCGTCAGCGCGAGGCCGCAGCTGCCCCACCAGCCTCCGAGGACACGTCGGCACCCAAGAAGAAGAAGTCCAAGAAGATCCATCGCTCGTTGAAGAAGTAAATGCCTCTGATGCGCACCCGTTGCGACAAGCGCCGGTCTTTGTGGACACACACTAATCCAACCTTAATTTCACGACTAACGAAGGTGATGTTTTTTCTTTTCGTTCGAGGAGAACGTAACAAACACAAACACACAAGAACAAACAATAACAACAATCTCCACAGACTTGCATTTGCAATCTCTTTTAACAGCAAAAAAAAGAATAATTGTCTGCCTCGTTCTCCTCATCTCTGCCATTGAAGCCTTTCTCCCCAGGCGACGGCATTTGGTTGCTCTCGTTCTTTCGCTCACCTGTTATGCCTTGTGTTTTTTTCTTCTTGTAAAGTGGATAAGTGCACCGTCCCACACGTGCCTTCAGCGATTAACAATAACAACAACAACAAACCCGATGCACAAGCCTCACAAAATGTTGCCGGTTGACAGATTCACGTTGGGACGGCAGTCGTGCTCTCTCTCTTTCTTTCATTCCGCTCGCTGAACGCTGTGCCTGATCCTGGCCACACGACGAGCAACAGTAGCCGTCTTGTGGTGTCCGTGTTTGCTACCTCGTCATGTCGGCTTTGCGTGTACGTGGCGCGCACTGACTGTGGACCGCATCTGCCGCACCACGCTGCAGGGACGTTCTCAAATGGTGGCAGACAAGTATGTGTGTCCGCACCTCCCTGGGTCTCTTTCGCGCCATGTATCGGAAGTGATGATGACCGTTTTGACTGACTAAACTCCCTGCTCACCTTGTTCATTTCTTCACACACACACACACACACTGTCTCTCCTCTCCCGTTTTTTCTCTGGCATGTAGAGCCTGTTTCACTTCCGTCAGGATTCCTCTGCTCTAATTAGTGTTCGTGTTCCTACCCACCAAAGTCAATCATGTACGCTGGTCGCGCTCGTGGTAACGGTGCTATGATGCCCGCTCCCTATCCCGTGCTTCCCGCCGGCTGGCAGATGGCCCAGACCGCCACCGGCGATATCTACTACATCGACCACAACACGCGCACGACTCACTGGGAGCTTCCCGGCGCCGTGCAGCAGCAGCCGCAGCAGTACAACAACTACTACGGCTACCGCGGTGGTCGCCAGCGTCGTGGCATTGACCGCTCCAAGGTCAAGACGAAGATGTGCATGAACATCGAGAACGGCGGCACGTGCTCCTGGGGCGCCAACTGTGCTTTTGCTCACTCGTCCGAGGAGCTCTCCACCCACCCCCACTACAACCCTGCTGCGGCCGCTCAGCCCGGTATGCCCACCATGCCTCAGCAGCAGCAACAGCAGCAACAGCCTATCCAGCAGGTGCCCGCTCCTCAGCAGCAACAGCAGCAGCAGCAGCCTCAGCAGCAGCAGCCTCAGCAGTAACAGAAAGAAAAGACATAAAGAAGAATATGCAAGCGACGGGAAGCTCTTAGTGCTTCTCTACCGTCTTTTTTCTCTTTTTGTTTTCTCTCTGGTGTGCTGACCCGGGCCCGCTTCCTGTTCTGTTTCCTTTGGTATATGTAAGCTGTTGTTGTTGTGTTACGTCGTTGGACCTCAGAGGATTCCCCGTTCTTTAGACAAGTATGTGTGCCCACAGTCACACGACGTACCGTGTGGATCACGCATCGAAGATGAATCCTTCTTAGGGGGCAAAAGCAAGCTGATGGAATTAAAAAACAGAATGGCGCGTGTAATTGGGTTAAAAAGCAAACATCATGTCGTCCAGAAAACCATTCTCACCGCTCTCTTTCGTTAAACAAATGGTTATAACAGTCAATACTTCACGAGTAAGAACCAATAAACTCTTTTTCGTCTTCTTCACGCCTTTTTTACACATTGATTTGGCCCTTCCCTTGCACTCCTCGTTTTCTGTCTCGCTCTCTCTTTGTGTCTCTGGGTGCACCAAAGTCGTTCCGTCAGCGTCTATGTGCGTGTGTGTGTGTGTTATGTCGAACAGGAATCTGTTCCACAGACTCTCATACACACGCATGCACGCACACATGCACGATGTACGGTAAACGACCACGCGCGTTCGGCGTTCATGGCAGAGAATCTCAGGTCGATGCCTGGGCACAGGAAGCGGACCAAGTTGTGAAGGACGAGTCACCCTCTCTAGGCGCGATATCGAGAGTAGGAGTAGGTCGAGATGTTCCCCTCTTTCCCACAAGGACCTGCTCGTTGGTGCTTTTGCTTTCTTCATATTTTCCTTTCCTGTAACGTGATTGGGCGGAACAACAGAAAAAGTATAAGTCGGATTCGCGTGGCGCGTTTCGCTTTGTCCGTTACAGGGATGCTTTGTTTTCTTGCTTCTCGCTAAAGTAATCGAGACGGTGCGGCCAAACAACGCTAAGACTGGACACGATAACTGATTTGTATGTTCCTTTGCACGGACGAAAAACATAAAGAACGCAACCCCCACATATTGAAGACTCTGTTTCTGGAAAAAAAACCGAATATATATATACACATGCAAACGTCAGGTCAAAAGACGAACTAAAAACAACAGCAACAACAATAAAGCGGAAACAGTGGTCGACAAAGCTAAAGTCTCAGTGCTCCTTTTGTTTTTCTTCCTCTAACAACATTCTAACTAAACACGTGCTCGCGGCTGCGTTCAAGGCGATGCAGTAGTTTTTAAACCACACAAAAAAAGAAAACAAAAAGTACCAAGCACAATCGAGATCCTGGAAAAACCAAGGCTGACGACTCGGAACAGGTACGTAAACTGGTGAGCGACACCGCGATCACATTTCACTCAGAGCGGAACGAATAGTGCTCTGAACGTGCCGCAGGCCGCTGTGGACGCAGGAGACTCTATCGCGTGGCGCACAGCGGTTGAGCCGCCAACCGTCCATACTGCTCAATGACGTTCAGCTCCTTAAATCGCGATGTCTTGCACTCGCTCAGTAAGGGCGAGGCCACTCACTCACCGCCACCACTTTTGTGTTTGTTGTGTTTGTCCGACCAAACAAAAAAAAAAGAGAAGACATACAATCGTGTTCGAACGAGTTTCTGTTGTTTTCGTTACTATGCCTTCCTCTGTCACTCTCCTTTCCTGCTTCTGCTGCTATTCTCTCTCCCTTCATCAGAAACAACACACTATACCCACTAGTTGCAACACCCCGTATCCACACAACATGGCGGACGTCCTCTTTGATGCGCGCAATCACTTGGCGGTGGGCAACTTTCACCAGGCCATCGCGGAAGCCAGCGGTGCCAAGCCCATGACGCGTGCACCGGCTGAGCTGGAAGCTTTCGGCACAGACAAGGACGCCATCATTGCCTACGGGCAGATCGGACTTGGCCAGGAGGAGGCCGTCCTCGCGCAGCTCCGCAACGCGACGAACCCGATGCTCGTGACACTCAGTCGCTGGGCCACCCTGTGCGCAGCTCTCAAGAAGGGTGCCGGCTCCGCGGTGGCGTCAGCGGTCGACACGATTGTGAAGGATGCCGAGAAGGTCGAGCCTGCGTGTGCGTGGCGCGCAGTGTGTGCGACGTCCGCGTTGCTGAAGACGGACCAGGTCGAGGCCGCGCTGACGCTGGCGAAGCGCTGGCTTGCGGAGATGCCCAAGGCCGACAAGCCACGGGAGATGCGTGAGCAGTTGCAGCTGCGCGGCCTGGTCGTGGAGGCGCTGCTGTCCATGAACCGCGCCGACGTCGCGCAGCAGGAGGTGCAGACGATGCAGGGCGTCGACGAGGAGGCTGTCGAGACACTGCTGTCTGAAGGGCTTGTCAGCTTGCACCAGGGCCAGGCGAGCCGCGACAGCCAGCCCTGCGACCACGCCATCAACGCCTTCCGCGAGGTCAACATGCGGTGCGGGCAGAGTGTGATGGTGCTCAACCTGCTCGCTGTCGCGCAGCTGTCCAAGGGCGCGTTTGAGGACGCGGAAAGGACTCTTCTCGACGCGCTCGCGGTGCGCTCCGGTGATCCTGACACCACAGCCAACATGGCTGTTGTCTCGGCGCAGCTGGGCAAGGCACCGGAGACTGTTGACCGCTACTTGGAGCAGGCGGCAGCGCTGCCAGGTGCGTGGGCCGCCGCGTACAAGCAGACCTCTAACGCCTTCGATCAGGCCGCCGCCGCCTTCAAAGCGGGCGCCTGATTTCACACAAAGTTGTGTGTGCCCATCGTGAGCTTGGTAGTTTATTGTTTTGTTGTTGCGTATCGTTGTTGTTGGCTGTGCTCGAGTTCTTTGGGCTTCCCGATCATCCTGTGTACCGTTATCCTGTGTCTATCTTCTCTCGACGGAACGCTGCTCTCCCTGGGTAGGTTTCTTCGTGTTTTCCCGCTTGACACTCAAGTGATGTCAAACGAATACATCCGATTGGACAGAAATAGCGACTGTGGCGATAGCACCACCACCACTCAGCTTCGTGTGTGTATGTGTGCGTCAGTGTCCGATATACGCTTTCACTCTCTTCCCCTCTGCGCCGCGAACTTTTTGCGAACAGCACAACGCTTTTCGCCCTGTGTGAAATGACTTCCATTCACCAACAACCACAGAGAGAGAGAGAGAGAGCCATCTCTCGCCGTGTGTTGCATCGATGTGCGTGTGTGTATGTGTGTTTCTCTCTCTTTCGTGCACGCGATGCCTACGAGGTTGAGCCGCGAAACGAAATGATGGTTCCCAGCATTTCCTTTTCACCATCTGCACTTCCTCTTCTCGCCACACCCTAAAATCACGTTTACCACTTCACTCCCCTGTGCTTTGTTTTTTCAACAGCAATCTTTTTGTTGTTGTTTTTTTCGTCTCCCCATACATCAAGGCATTGTTTCTGCGTTCCGTAACAAGCCGCACGGCCGCTGATTTCACTGTTCTTTTTTTTTTTTTTTGCATTGCCCCAATAGAGAGAGAGAGAGACGGCGAGCATTCCATGGCGTCCACTCAGCGACAGTGGAAGGCTGCGGCCAACCTGAACCTGCTTCTGGACGGCCCTCACCCGCCGGCGCGTGTTGAGAAGTCCGCCCAAGATGCCAAGACGCGCGAAGCCCTCACTCCCCAAATCGACGCGCGCAACACCGTCGACTTTCGTACGACCTCGTACTGCGGGCTGCAAACGGTTTCGACAAGGTCGTGCTTCCGCGGATTGTGCGAGTACTACCGCAGTCAGCTGCGACGGATCCCCATCTGGGAAGCCGCCGCGACGGCCGACGGCGTGAAGGCTGAACTGGCGCCGCACGGCGGTGTCAAGAGCGAGCCGCGTGACGACGACAACGACGACGCCGCCACTGGTGCAGCCCGCACCTCCGGACGCGGCAGCTTTGGTGGCGCACAAATGTACCGCTGCGTGGGCATTCTCACGCACGTCCACGACCCGTCCGCGCTGCACCAGGAGCTGCAGTCGCCGTGGGAGCTGCACATCATCGCTGACATGGACGACGACACCGCGTACCTGAAAGCCTTCCAGGCCCTGAAGAACGAAGCAGACGCCACAGCGAAGGCGACGACGGCCAACAGCCCCGCTAAGCCTGGTGTGAAGCGGGAGCGCCGCGAAGACGACGACGCTCAGAGTGACGGCGGCGCACCGAACCCGCTTCTGGACGATGACGACCTGCACCGGGGTGACTTTGACGGCTCCCGCCTCTCGCTCTACACGCGCCTCACGGAGCCGTTCACGGGGATCTATCCTGGCATGGCTGTTGGCGTTATCGGCGAGCCGTTTCAGCGCAGCACGCGCGGCGTCTTGACCGGTGTGCTTGTGCGCCGCCTTGTGCTGCCGCGGCGCCCGCAGTTTCCCTGGCGCATCGACCGCCCGCTACCGGTTGCGGACGCAAGCGCACCAGCCACACAGCGTCCTCTTCGCGTGCACTTCTGCAGCGGCCCGTACCCACGCCACGAGGTGAAGGAGCTGCTGAAGGCCGTCACGACCCAGGCCCTGCACCGTGGCGCGGACTTGCTCATCATCGGTGGCCCCCTTGTGCCACCCTACGAGGAGTACGAGAAGGACGTGCTTCCCACCATGCAGGTCACTTTTGCCGAGCATCTCGAGTCGTTCCTCGATTTGTTCGAGGAGACCTTGAAGAACTACTACGTGTCACGGCCGCTCTTGACGCGCATGAAGGTGCTGCTCGTGTCGCATCGCGGTGACGTCACACAGGTGCCTGTGCTCCCCACCACCATGTACGCCATCGCCGACGCAGACAGCGTACTTGTCCGCTCGAACCCGTGTCGGCTCAGCGTCAACGGCGTTCACATCGGCATCAACAACGAGGACGTGGTCAAGGGCATGCGGCGCGCCATGCTGGAACGCTGGCCATCGGCTGACGGGAGTCTGCGCCGCGTGGTGGAAACAATCGTACAATCGCGACTTTACACGCCCGTCATGCAGCTCCCGATGACAACAGTTGACCTGCGACACCTTACCCGCCTGTACATGGACGTGCTACCCTCGGAATCGTCCTCCTCTTCCTCGTCGCCGTCATCGCTGTCAGCGAATTGGCACGCGATGCTCACAACCGGGGCGAAGCTCGAGTCGCAGGCCACCGAGGACGGTGCCGTCACGAAGCATGAGGCAAAGCGGTTCAAGTCGGAGCAGCAGGAGGAGACCGACGTCGCCGATGGCGCGGATGCTGCTCATCATCAGCCGCAGCAGCCCCAGAAGCCGCAGCCGCAGCCTGACGCGCGCGATGAGACGCGGTCCGCGATCTCCGTGCTCGAGCCCGAGACGATGCCGCACATTATGTTCACACCGTCCTCCATGCCGCCGTTCGCGTACGTGACGCACCGCTCACTGCTGGACACATCGGCCACACCTGGCAGTGCAGCGCTGCGCGACGAGAGTGCTCTCGACGACGTCGCGGCCGCGACTGGGGTGCTCGTCGTGAATCAGGGCATCTGGACGGCTCGCGCGGGTGCGCGATACGAGCTGCGTGTGGCCGAGGTGACGATCACGGACTGCACAACCGTCGCGTACCGCGGCGCGTCCCCGGCGAACGGCGTGGCCTGTGGTGTACTGCATGTGTTCAAGGACACCGCGCAGTAAAAAGTGAACTGTGTTGACGTTGTGTCTTTTCTTTTTGCTCTCTCGAATGTGGTTGATGAGAATAGATGTTGAACGCGATATCATAGAAACTCGGCTGTGGCTTCACACATGCACACATACACACGAACATACAAGCAAAAGCAAAACAAAAAAACGACAAGGATGACAGCTGCGTTATGTAATCGAAGCTGCTCTGGAACGGGAGTGCGACTGACTGTCTCACATCGAATATAAAAACGGCCAGCATTTGTTGTACGCGCCTTGTGATGATGAGGTGAGACTCGCAGAGGAAGAGTGACACGCTTCAGTCTTCAGTCCCAAGGCGGTGCAGAGGAGGGCATATAAAGTGTCGAAGTCGCCTTGTAGGCACTCGGCTTTCCCGTCACTCTCTCACCTTCACTGCGCGATTGTGGTTTCTGTCTACTTGCCTCGCACGTGGATACTTTACACTCATCTTTCACCATGCTCCTTCGTTCCGCCTCACGCGTCTCTTTTTCTCTTGTACTTCATCTTGCTTTTCACACTGCTGATGCTGCTGCTGAGACAGAAACGCGACTGCCATGCTGTTCCGGCTGACATGTGTGCTGCGAAAGCAGACAAAGAATCCACCAAAGCGTGTCGTGCCCATTGATCAGAACCCACTGGCGCGATGGTCCCGGCAACTGCCACGGTGGTCGACTGTCACGCCATCGATGCCCAACACGTACGTCGGTCTGGAAGGCTGCAATAGCGCCTTCAACGCGACCAACTCGATTCGCACGTGTCTCTTCTTTGGCACCGGCGCGCCGCCGTGCTTTCTCTCCGTTCATCGCTGGGGCGACATTGAGCACGTTCAGACGCGTCACGATGAACTCGATCCCACGACGACGGCGACTACCACGTCACAGTCCACGGACGCCGCCGCACGACGCCACTTTCAAGGCGCTGAGATGAAAGATCTTGCCCTGTTCGGAGAAGAGGCGTTCCTGTCGCCAATCGGCCTAGACGGCACACCGCTGCGGGCTGTGCCGCCGCTTGTTGCGATTGAGAACTTTACGGACCGTTCCGAAAGTCTGTTTCGCCGCCGCTTTCCACGCGACGGCTGGCGCATGGTGGTGGGTCACGAGAACTGGGGCGTGCGATCCGAGTTCATCCACGGCACGGCGCAGGCCGATGATCAGCGCCCTCGCCTGGCGTGTTCTGCTGCGACAGAGGATCCGCGCGCTCTCAAAGCGGAGGCCGTGCTGTACGTGCCCCAGTACGGCACGATCAGTTCGCTGAACGTTGTCACGTCGCTCGGCATCGCACTCTTCTACGCGCTCCTCGACCAGTGCTTTCCCGCGTCACGCACGCTGGTGACCGGGTGGCCTTGTCTCGATGAAGGGACATCGCCTACTGCTGGCGCATCGCTGAGCGTGCAGGACCTGCTGCACTACCAACGCCAGTTCACCTCATCACTGCCGTCGCCGACAACCTCGTCTACGGACGACGAGTCCCTGAACAGCACCAGCAGCAGCAGCAGCAGCACCACCAGTGAGCGGCCCCCTTCACTTTCGAGTGAGGTCGGCGACATTCACCGCAACACATCACCGCGTGTCGACGCACGTCCCATTCACCCACTCTACTACCACGGTGACAAGGAAGACATTCGTCAACGGCACCACCACCACCGGCGTGCGCTGCTGTCTTTCAGCCACCCCGATGCCACCTCCACAGGCTACACTGGCTTCGGCCTCTCCGTCCTGTACGAGAACGAGTTTGACCAGCGCAACTTTGGTGGACTTGTGCGGAATGCGAATGGGTTTTTGGTCGATCACATCTTCTACGTGGGCCGCCGCAAGTTCAACGTCGTCGGTGCCGTGGGCTCGAACCACTACACCCCACCAGAATATCTCGGCCCGTGCTGCGCAGACAACAACGAGGACGACACGTCAGCATCAGAAGAGGTGGTGGTGGCAGAGTGGTCCGACGCCCTTCAACGGGGCGTGCAAGAGGCCGCGCATGGCGCGTCACTTCGGTGGTGGCTGCTCGACATTGGCCACGAGCACCTTTACAAAGACAGTGGGGCAGCCACTGGTCGCGATCGACCTGGAGACGACCATGAAGTCGTGACACCGCGTGGTGATCGCATCCACTACGAGTACTACAGCTCCGCCGCTTCTCTGGCCTGGTACCGAGCGCGGATTGACGCCCCCGATGCTGTGCTCACCCTGTGCGATACAGAGGACGTTTTGGCAGACGCCGCGCGGGATGGCGTGCTGCTCGTTGTGCCGCAGGAGGGCAAGCTTCCACACATCGGGATCCTTCGACACTGCGAGAAGATCCTGCGCGTGACGCCAGCCTCGCACTGCCCGTCTCCGGCCGGCTTGCCGTCGCAGGTCGCTAGCGGCATTGCTCTGCAGCGGCTCTCCGTCATCATGCACCCGCGGGTGCGACTACTCTCATAACATTCGTTGTCGTTGTCGTTGTGGCTGGTGGTGGTTGTGGTGGTGGAGGCTATTGATAGTTTTCACGGTTTGGTTGTTACGGTATTCCCTTGTTTTGTTTGTTTGTTTTGACTGCTCACAGATAATCACCAAACTAGCGCAATACAGCGAACTCTTTCACCGTAGTTGTTCTCAGCACGATATCCGTAGTCACCGGCTTGATGGTAACCCTCCTCACCTACGTGTAACCGTATCACACCTCTCACTCTCCCCCTTCTGTTCCCGTCTTTCCCTCACTCGCAACTTTCCTAGTTCATCTTTTTTTGTTGTTTCTTGTTGATCCCCCCCTCCTCGTCGCGTCGCCGATTTGCTGCTGGACACCATGATGAAACAGGTGGATATGGAGAAGGCTGCCCTCGTCGGTGGCGCTGTGCTGGTCGTCTCAACGCTGTTCCTCATCCAGAAGCACACGACACCCCACCCACGTCGGACCGGCCTGCGTCCAGAAGGCGGCGTGACCTTGCAGGCAGCGGCACCGGGTGCACACGCACGCGCAGTATCGGGCCAGCGCTCCGCATCGCACAGCCGCTCGCGCGCGACGAGCTCTCACCGCACACGCCGCGACCCGCACGTTTCGACCTCCGTGCCTGGGCTTTCCACGAAGCCAAAGCCGCCTGCAGCTGCTCCCGCCTCTGTACCTCAGGCGCCGCCCAGCACGGATCGCACACCGACTCCCACAGCCCCGGTTCCCGTCACGCCGCTCACGGCCACCGCGCTGCAGGAGCATCGGCAACGCGAAGGCCGCGTCAAGGCTGTCGAGGAGCACCTCGAAGGTGCCGCGGCTCACATGCAGGCGGGGCTTGAGCACTTTGCCACGGTCTCGAACGCAGCGACGACCGGCACCAACCAGATTGGCGACGGTGACGCCACCGAAGTGCGCGCCTCATCCTCGCTGCCACTGTCCCGTGTGCCGCTGGACGGTGCGAAGCTGATCGAACCGGACAACACCACCACCACCGTCATGAAGGACGCCGATGCCGTCATTGAGCGTGATTCACAAGGCCACAAGCACACCGCACGTCCGAAGAGTTCCTGGAAGCACGCAACGGATGCGACGGACGGCACAGAGGCAGCCCGTGCGGCTAGCAAGGAGCACCGACCGGCTCCGCCACTCAGCGCGGCAGCTGTCACGGACACGGCGACACACGGGGACGCCTCACCACCCGAACGAAGCCACTCCTTCCTTCACCTGTCCGACCTCGGCTTCTCACCAATCACACCTGCCAATCACTCCGGCACCGCTGAGAATGACAACAACAACAACAAGAGGAATACGCCGGAAGCCGCCGCGCATCCGCGGTCACTCACCTCACACCCGACTCTGCCTGCGCCGTTGGGTACTCTGGCAAAGCTGGAGGCAGCGGTCGACACACTTGTCCAGCAAGTTGTGCACGCCAAGGGCTCCTCAGTGTCGTGGATGGCACTCTACGTCCTTGTCCGGCAACTACCTCAGTCTGCACGTACCGTCCTCAGCGCGTCCTCTGGCAGAAGCAAGTGGCACGGCGCACTTGCCAGGGTCCTGGCCTCACTCCCAGCACTGACGGATGCAAGTGTACGGTCTCTCGCAGCGACGGCCATGACACTGTTGGAGGCAGAGTCCGTTGATCCTGACGCGGACCGCCACTACGAGTGGGCCTCGCCACGAGCGACAACCGCCGTTGAGCTGAAAGCCGGCTCGGAGCTTTCGGAGGCGCAACGCAGTTGGTGCTTGCTACTGCCAAGCGCCAGCGCGACCTCATTGGTTGCCGCACCGGATGACGCGTCACAGTGCGAGTCGCCAACACGCTTCGCAGCATGCCAGGTTGAATCGGTCGCCTCGTCTTCCTCTGATGTCGCTCGTGATGCGGCCGAATCCAAGCATGCGCGTCACGTGGACGCTGACCTCTTGACGGCCCTCTCGGAGAAATACCACTACTTGGTCCAGCAACCCCAAGCGATCGCTGCCCCGACTTCGCATCGGGCATTTTCGGACGTGGCCCAGACACTGTCGTTCCTGCGCGAGCTCAAGGAGACGCCCGCATTTGCTCAGCTGCGTCGCCAGCCCGAGTACGCCGTGTTCGCCTGCGACTTTGTGGATGCCGTTGGCCAACTCCAGCACGCCGTCGACCTGCACGACCACGCGACTGAGCTCGCGACGCCGAGTGGAAACGGACCGAGCGTCTGCCTGCCCGCAACAGAGCGAAAGAGCTCAGCGCATGGTGCGTCTCGCGCGGTGGAACTGCACGCAGGTACGGCTCCGTCCTTCAATCTCTCCGCAGACGGACCACAGAACGCCGGGGGTACACCGGATTGCCAGCCCCTCGCGAGCGCCTCGTCACGGGTCCGTGCCTCGTCGCGGGTGGGCTCTGACGGTCTGCGGTCGCCGCTAGAGCCCCGCAAACCACGGACATACTACCGGGCCCTGTCGACGTCGGCCGTCGCGCAGGAACCCGTCTCACCGCCCACGTCTCGCACGGTGCCGGCCAAGACGAGCGGTCGCTTTGAGCGCTCACGCACAGACTACTCGTCGCCGCTCGCACAGAACTCGTCCGGAGCCCTCAAGGTGTCGACGCAGCCCGGCGCGCCTGACTCGAATGTGTTCGACGGCCTGTACACACCACCCAAGGCAAGCCCAACGAAACACTCGGTGAAGGCCCCGTTCCAGCTGTATGCATAGACCGAACTCACTGCTCCCTCTACTAATGCAGGCAGAAGTTGAACGTTTCGAAATGGAGAAACGGAAAGCAACGAGTTACGACTCATATACACGTATTCTCATAGAAGTCATAGAGTCATTTTTTCCCTCCCCCCTGCCCTGTGCATTGTTTTCTGTTGTTTGTTTTACGCAGCGTCACTTCGTGTTTGCTCAGCGCATCGATTGTTTTTTTTTTTTAGGGGGGAGGCTCGTTTTCGTTTTCGTTTTCTCTTTGACACTCATCGTATACGTATTTCGGATATTATGGCATTCAAGCGCCAATAGTACATAGGCAGGTGTGTGAGCATGTGCGTCGAACTCCCGCAGATATCTCGTCATTCGCGCACTGCTCCTCTAGACAGTTTTTGCCGATTCCTTTCGCCTGAATAACGAGTCGCACGCTGCTCCATGCATGCAGTGCACTCCTCGGATATGAAAACTCAGCCCTCGGACGCTTTCGATATGGCTGCTCACTCACTGCTCCCCATCCCACCATTCTTCCAACTCTCCATACCCTCGCACTTTTCCTCTTCTTTCACAGTAGTCGTTCAGTTTAGCAAACAAGACGTGACTAGTGGCACAGGAATACCAGAATTGCACTACCGCACTCACGTACGCGCGCAAACCGATTCAGTATATATCATCTTTACTGGCTGTGAGTCGAACGTTTCTTGTTTACTATCACTGTCCTTTTTTGTTTTCGCACCTGTCTGTTTTGCAGGGCTGCTTGTGCTCTTCTTTTTTTTCTTTCGTGGTCACCAGCGTGGCATCTCTTGAACACAGTTGACGCGGAGCAGCTGTGTTTTTCTCTTTCCCTTTTTTTTTCGTTCAGCATCTCAGAGGTTTTATCGTATCCCTCCACACTTTAGCGTGCGGGTCGAACAGCAATATTTTGGTTTCTTCAACTTCCTCGTTCTCGTTTCTGTTGTTATTCGCTGTTTTGCTCATCTTCTGTTGCCGCAGCGTTTCTTCGTTCCACCACGTCGGATAGCGCGTCGATGCCACCGAAGCGTCGAACGAAGCCTGCAGCGGAGAACGGCCCTGGCAGCCCGCGCAGCACAGACACGGCTTCAGGCGGTGATCAAGGTCCAGCAGCCGATGCCGCACTGCGACAGCAGCAGCTGCGGCTCATCCAGGCTCTCCAGCTGCAGCAGCAAAGCTCCGTCGCTGCACAGCGCAAAATACAGCGGAACATGTGCGTCTCGTTCGTGCTCTTCGCCATCTCGGGCGGCCTCATTGTGTTTGCGTACCGTGAAATGGGACTGGCCGTCGCCTTCGCGACACTGCTCTTTGCGTGGCAGTGCGGTGCCGGGCAGTTCATTGTTGACGTCTTCAGCCTTATCCTTCGCCGATCCGAGGGGTCGTCGTACGCGGAAGCCCTGCGCCGTGCGGACATCATGATGCAGCCGATCCTGCACAAGGAAACGGTCACGGGTAGCAACGACTCTCTCACCTACGCCTGCAGCTGCATGCAAGGGTGGCGCCGTAGCATGGAGGATGCCCACACGCTTCAGCTGCTCGATGAGGGTGGCTTCTTTGGTGTGTACGACGGCCACAGCGGTGCCGCGACTGCTCAATTCTGCGGCGACAACATGTTCAAATTCGTGTCTGGGACAAAGGAGTACGAGCAGGGCAACATCTCCAAGGCGCTCTACAACGGCTTCATCGCCTGCGATCGTCACCTGTACAACATGCCGAACCACGAGCGCAGCGGCTGCACGGCGGTCGTCCTCTACGTGCGCGACGACGATCTGTACTGCGCCAATGCCGGTGACAGTCGGTGCGTCTTGTGTCGCGATGGCGAGGCCTTTCCCCTTAGCATCGACCACAAGCCCTTCTCCCCAACCGAGCAGACCCGCATCGAACGGGCCGGCAGCTACGTTCTGAATCGCCGCGTGAACGGCATCCTCGCACTCAGCCGCGCCATTGGCGACTTTGGCTTCAAGGGCAACTCGCAGCTGTCGTGGGATCAGCAGGCCGTCACGAGCGCCCCGGAGGTGCGCACGACACGCTTGAATCGCGACAAGGACGAATTCGCCGTCGTCGCGTGCGATGGCATTTGGGACATGATGAATAGCGACCAGGTGGTGCAGTTTGTGCGGTCGCGTCTCTCGCGTCATGTGGCATTGGAGAAGATCGCAGAGGAGCTCATGGATGCGTGCCTGTCGCCGCACCCGTTCGGACTGGGCTGCGATAACATGTCCGTCATTATCATTCGCTTCCACCGTGGTGGCGGTCCCACGTCGCACTCGGCAGTTGCGGCCTCACGCTCACAGCCGTCGCAGTCCAACGGCTCTTCAGAGCAAGGCTCGCCGATCCACAAGTCACAGACGTCATCGTTTCAGACCCGCGTGGAGGGTGACACTAGTGTCGCAGACAGCACGACCGGTAGTGGCACGGGTAGCACGCAGGAACAGGGTACGTCTGCCTCTTCTGTCTCGCCGTCCTCATCTGCGCCACCGTTTGAAACGGGGAACGTGCATATCAACGACGGTACGAGCGCAGAGAGCGAGACGGCAAAGGAATGTATGAGCAGGGAATCGCCACGGGCGGGTGGCCAAGTGAGCCCCACCCCTGAACTGGATGAGCTCAAGACGGCTGTGTCTCATCAACAAACAAAGCACGCTTGACCGCGCGAACGGAAGAAAGAGACGGACATGTAATCTCCGTAGACCAGCATGATGAAGAAGAGCAAAGCAGAAGCATGAAAAAAGAGGAAAGGAAACGAGGACGATCATCACCCGCCCGGTCCTACTTTTCCTGGGAGACGAAGTCGAAGACGTCAACGTTAGAAACCCCTCCGCTTGTATCGATGTATGGTGTTGTTGCAGTTGGTTTTTTTTTCCATGATCTTGTTGTTGTTGTTTGTGTGAGGGAGCCTAATTGGCAGCTTTCGTCGTGTTTGCGATCTTCAGTTATGATTGATTTCCTCGCTTGCTGCATGTGATCACGCTGTGTTCTCTTGTGTTGTTTCTTGTGGTCACATTGCTCGTGGCGTTGCGTGTTACACACTCCCCTCTCTTCTCCGTTCTTTCACTAACCCCACAAAAAACTATTCTGTGAGAGAAAGACGCGATCATCGGGTGCGACGCAACACTGCTTGTGCTCCGTTCCCAGATTGCACGTGTGTTTCCATTTCCTAACGCACTCTGCCGCGGAAAACAGATGGAGCGTCGCGCGGGGATGCATTCAGCGTGCTTCTGTGTTGCTTTGGCTCCCTAGTGCGTGCCGATGTCGTTGGCTTCGTTCCCCGTGACGGACAAAAACACGCGGAGTGCTCGATGCCGCAGCTATTGTGTGTGTACGGAGTGTCCGACATTCAGACGTGAAACTGCGTTTTGTTCAGCCACGAAAAATGTGTTTTTTTTTCCTCACTATCCGTTCTCGTGACGCAGCCAGTGAGACACGCACTCACATTATTCACCGCCTCCTACTCTTACTCCGCTCTCTGTCTCTGTTTTTTTCAAATGTACTAATCGAGAAGTCATTTCTGTCATTCGACTTTTTTTGCTTCTTTCTCCCTCCCCTCCAATTTCAATTGCATCTTACAGCATCAGTCCCCATCACAATGGATGCCCACTCGCAGTCGCAGCAGCTCGTTGTCGTGCAGGATGACAGCGAACACTACCTGACGATGCCACAGCAGGACTTTGTCGACCTCTACTGCCAGCCCATCATGGATGATACGTGGATTCGCACGCAGGATATCGTCCACATGAGCGACCTCGTCGAAACCGAGGGCGGCGAGAAGATCAAGCAGGAAATCCTGCACGAGCACATTCAGGAGCGTGCCAAGGTGGGCATGCAGCGGCAGGACCCGATTCTGGAGGGCATGCTCTGGCAGGAGCAGTTCATGGAGGACTACCAGCAGAGCGGTGAGCGTGAACAGGACACAGAGCAGGCCGTCTCTTACCGCGCGCGTGCCCTCGACGCATTCCGTGCACGCCACCCGAACCGCCGTGCGTCGAACGCCGCCGACATCGAGGCTGTCCTGTCTCCAGCCAAGCGGGCCGCGTCCGGTAAGCCCACTCAGTCCGCAGGGGCCTCCGCGACCACGGCTGCGTCTCCCCACAGTCCTGCTGCTGATGCCTCCTCTCCAGCCGCCGCTCCTGAGCCCACCGCCACCAAGCCAGAGGAGTACCCGACTGAAGCGGCAGCGGCAGTGGAGAGCGACAACGACTCTGTGAACGCGGCCGCTGAGGAGACTCCTGTGGATGTATCTGTTGACAAACTTGTGGAAACCCCTCTCATGGAAGCTGTCGAGGTGCTTCAGCCTGTGGAGACGGAGCTGAACGACCCGAAATACGCCGAGCTCGCGACACCGTCGCATAGCACGCCCGCGTCCCCACATGGTCCTGCGCAGACAAAAGCGGAGGCTGAGAAGGTAGCCGAGAGCACAACGCAACCTGTTGCTGAGACCGTTGACACCGAAGAGTTTCAAGAGCTGTAAATACATCCAGTGAACACTACCCTACTCTTTGTGTCTTGTCGTGTCTTGTGTGGCGTAAATGGGCCACGCCTCACCTTCTTCCTTTTCTTGTTGTTGTTGACCACTTGCTCCCATCACCGACGAGCGCGCGAGTGGCTGCTCACAGACATCTTGTTTTTCCCCCTCCTCCTTTTCCTCTCATGTAGAATTCTCCTCCTCCCTCCCCTCTCTGGGTGTCTTTTGACGCTTGGTGCGTCTCTCTGTCTCTGTTCGGTGTGTGTGGTTCTCATACCCGGATGTGTTGGCTTGACACATTCTTGGAGTTTGGTAACTGTCCCTTCTCTTTTGCCCTTCGTTTTGGCACGGATTCTTGACATTCCAGCCTCGAAAATCGTGTATAGTGCCTGTATGGATATATATATATATATATATATGTATGAATGTAAATCTCTCTTTCTCCGTTTTTGCTCCTTCTCCCCACACGCCGGCTGTGCGTGCGAGCACTGTACTCCTCGCCTTCTCAAGAGGCGCTAAAACTCTCGCGAATGAGACGGCCATTCGTCTCCCTCCTCCCCCTTCCTTTTTGTTCCTTCGCTGACAACAAAAAATAAAACTTGCCAAATGTTGCACACCTTCGTGTCTTGCTGGGCTACATGAGATTTCCGTCCATGTGTGAAGGTCTGCTTCTCCGTGGTCTACCGTACCCTGGTCAATACACAAACACCGTCGGTTTGCCGCGCGGTGGCCCTCCTCTCTCGCCCAAGATGTCTCTTGGAGGTGTTATCTCTGCTCGTAATTGACTGCTTCCTGCACTGCTTCACAGACGCGACTGACACATGTGGCTACAACTCATCTTCGTTACGCACGCATCACCGCTCCCAACGTCTCATGCTCACTTGCCTATTCTCACTGTTCTCGCTTCAAGTCTCGTTCCCAACTCACATTCGACACAACATCTGTTACGGTGCACGCACCCATATTTCTTTACTCATCCATTTTTATCACACACACACGTACACCTGCATCATGGCACCAGCTGCCCTTCACCCGGAACTCCTCAAGTACCTGTCCGAGTACCGCCAAAAGCGGGCCTTCAATGCGGAGGAGTGGACGGAAAAGAAATGCGCCAAACTGAACGACTACATGCGCCGGTGTGGACTGAAGGGCTGCGTCACGAGTGTGTCGGGCGGTATCGACTCGGCCGTCGTGCTGGCGCTCTGCGCGCACGCGATGAAGATGCCGGGCAGCCCCATTCAGAAGAACGTCGGCCTGTGCCAGCCGATTCACAGCAGTGCCTGGGCGCTCGCACGGGGCAAGGAGAACATCGCCGCCTGCGGTGCGACCGAGGTCGTGGTCGACCAAACCGAGCTTCACACACAACTCGCCACCGTGATCGAAAAGGCTGTCGGTGTTGACGGCAAGGACTTTGCGCGCGGTCAGCTGCGAAGCTACATGCGCACCCCTCCGGGCTTCTACGTGGCGCAGCTGCTCAGCCAGGAAGGCACCCCCGCCATCGTCATGGGCACCGGCAACATGGACGAAGACTTTTACCTCGGTTACTTCTGCAAGGCCGGCGACGGCGTCGTGGATGTGCAGGTCATCTCAGACCTCCACAAAAGCGAGGTGTTTCAGGTCGCCAAGGTGCTAGGCGTCCCAGACAACACGCGCCATGCCGCACCTTCGGCAGACCTCTGGGACGCGCAGACGGACGAAGACGAGCTCGGCTTCCCGTACGATTTTGTGGAGCTCTTCACTGGCTGGTACATCAAGCAGAACGAGGTGACCAAGCTCAACTTTCTTGACTCTCTGTCGTCGGAGGCGCGTGCGCAGTTTGAGGAGTACACGAAACTCTGCGAAGGCGTTCACCGTCGCAACGCACACAAACTGAACGGACAGATCAATCTGTAACCGCGCGCAGCCGCGCATGGTCAACTCTGTCGCGCACAACTACAGAACACCCCGTTTCCTATTCCGCTCTTTTTCTACTTGACAAATCGTGCATCTCCCTCATTGGAAAAGTTGCCAACAAAAAAAGAAGGATATTCAGCCTTCACGCACATTTGCTCAACAGACAGGCAATCGCACAAGGAACGTACAGTCGAGAAAAAAAAGGTTATCGAGGGTGCGCACATTCTCTGTGGCTTGCACTATGATGGCGCGTCCCGTCGCACTCACTGCGCACACCGATCGCCACTGGTGCAATTTCAATACTTCCTCTCTCTCTCTCTCTCTTGCTTGAAACTCACCTTGTCATGTTCTTCCTCTTGATGATCTCCCTGCAGTATTTGTTATCTCGCTTGTTCGCTTGTTGTTGTCTTACATCGCGTCAAGGTTCACCGCGCTCACCAAAACACACGAATATATATAGAGAGAGACGCACACATCCTTCCCCCCCTCCCTTTCGAAAACAGAGATGTCTCGTTTCACACACCTCAAAGCAGACTCGTCGGACGACGAGGAACCTGTTTCTGCAAATCCAACACGAGAGCACACACAACCGCCGGTCGCGTCCTCGCCGAATGACCTGTACGCTGTGCCCACGCCACCGCCACATTCGGAGCCGCTCGATGCACCAACGGACGACCTCAACACCACACAGGAGCGCATCATCCCGTCCGAGTCAGGATCACCACTTGGCGATCGCGTAGCGCCAGCGGACGGTGGCGCCGAAGACGGCCCACCGAGCAGCGCGTTTATTGACTGTGTCAGCGCCGGTGCCACGTACTCGCAAATCACACCCCAGCGCAGTGTTGGAGACCAGATTCTGCACGATCTCATGGGCAGCGCGCAAGCTCCCGTCTCCAACATGCACACTGAACACGTTGAAGAGACGGCCGCAGCAAATCCCGTCGCACCGAGTGAGCCGGCGCGTGCGTCACTGCTCTCACCGGCTGAGGGTGACTCCTCACCGTCTGGCGCGCAACTGCGGCTGCCTCCGTCGCCGTCGCCGTCGCCGTCACCGCAAAAGGAAGCCGTCTTCCATGACTCGGCTGCCAGCGCGACCGCACAAGCCGACGCAGCCGCTCCACCACTCGAGGAGGCACTCGCACAGACACCAGACACACCGGTGGAGCGTCGCGTGCCGGATCAGGAAAGCTCCGCAGTGCTTGAGCACAGCGGGGCCGCTCCCGCCATCGATGCAGGCGCAACGTCCACCTCGAATGCGGACTCCGCCACCATCACGTCGGGCAAAGGCGTGCTGCGCTCACTCTACCTTGACCAGCAGCGGCGCCAGCAGCGTCAACGTCTGCACCAGTCGCAGTTCTCTCAGCTCTCCCCAGACGACGCACAACAGCCGCGTGACAGCCGTGGCTCGAGCTCAGCGGCGCAGTCTGAATCGCTCCCCGACCCAAACCGCGACAGCCGTGGTGCCTCGGTGCGGTCCACCGGCTCGACCACCCCGAGTGGGCGGCGGCGCCGTGCCGAGTCACTTGAGTGGGCGCAGTCCCAACAGCTCGCCCTTGAGCATCTCCGGGCAGAGCTGGATAGCACGAGCCAGACACCATCGCGTCACGCGGGTGGCCGCCTGACACCACGTGCGCGACACGCCCACGCCGACACGACAGACCCTTCTGTGCTGCCGCCAATAACGGCGACGACGGCACCGGCTGTACAGGCCCCGTCCCCGTCCCCCCTGAAAGATCCCACGCTGCTGACGTTTCGCCCCAATCTCAGCGCGATCAGCAACATCTCGCCCGTGCGCAACGAAGTCCCGTCCATTTTGGCAGAACTCTACGGCCAGTCACCGTATTCCCAGGTCCCTCGGGAGGTGGCCGAGCTGTCCCCGTTTCACGAAGACGACCGTGACGAACAGCTGCAACTGCTGCGCGGCGCACAAGCAGCGTACGCCTCGCCACCGCAGGATCCGTTTGGCCACCCCACTCCGATGACCTCGTCCGCACCTCTGGCCGCCTCGTCTGAGCCAGAGCCGACGGTGCTCAAGTGGATGCCACGGGAGGGCAAGACGTTCACCACCCCATCGCGCCGTGCTTCTCCTGCACGTTCGGTTGCCGGTGGTGCGGCGGACACGTCGACCTCGCACTCGCCGCACGCCGTGCAGCGGCAACAACAGAAAAGTCCGGGCCGTGGCAAGACGCAATTGCCGCGCGTGCACGTGAGCAACACCACGACGCAGGGCCGGCAACCACAGTCGCAACACTCGCAAAATATCACCTCTGCATCGGGCCGTCACCACGTCCCGGCCATCGACGTCGAAGCACGCGAACGCAAGTTGCGCAAGCTCCGCGCCGAGACCGATGCGAAAGAGATGGCGGAATGCACTTTCCACCCGGTCATCTCACCCGGCACGCGTGCCATGGTCGAACTCTCTCGCCTGGGTGACGCTGCACCGGGGGCGGGCGAAACGGACTCCATAGACGAGACGAGTGCCAGCGCAGCGGCCCTGAATGAGCCTGTTTTTGAACGCCTGTACCCTGAGAAGCTGCTGGTGGCGGCCTCGCAGAAGAAGCAGGTCGAGGCAGAGATGGAAGCGCGGCAACTCGCGCGCCAGGAAATGCTGAGCCTGCGCAGGCGTTGTCGCGCACCGTTCAAGGTCGAGACGCCCGAGGCGAGCTTTGACGTCTTCTTGAGCAACGTCCTTGGCCGCGACTGCTACGACGCCGGGGCGCTCGTCTCCAGCACGTACAAGTCGCCCATGGCAGTCGCGTTGATCGAGGAAAAGGCGGCCCGTCGTCGTCTGGCCGAGCGACGGCGCACAGAGCTGCGTGATGACGTCGAGGACTCTCAGGAGTTCCGTATCGCCCTCTTCGACGAGTTCCTCCTGCGCCAGAATGCCCACTACTTCAACAAGGCCCGCACGATCCAACAGCTGGAGCGCCACCTCACCCCAAGCTTCACGCCCGAAACGACAGACACCAGCGCCCGCATTGTGAAGCGACTTGTCGAGCGATCCATGTTGGACGAGACGATCGACCCCGCGGAGAAGGCCGAGCTGAAGCAGCGGCACGCGCGTGGTGAGCCCATCGCGAGTGCGCTTGTACGCAAGCACCGCTCCAAGTACGAGGACCCGTGCACGTTCCACCCCGTCATCTCGCGCTACGCGGCTGGGTCGCCCGAAAAGCAGACTGGCAAAGCCCCTGGCTCGCCGTCCTCGCCGCGCTCAAACCAAGGTCCCTCAGGAAGCACGGCGCCCAGGGGCACACGCAAAAAGGCTGAGATGCCGCGCTACGAAGTGCTGTACCAGGAGCACAAACGCCTCGCCACGAACCGCCGCCAGGAGCGGGAGAAGGCCGCGCAGGACGAAGTGAAGGACTGCACGTTTCAGCCCACCAATCTGAACCGCAAGCGCAATGCCAAGGTGACCTCCTTTGTCGAGGAGCCCAGCTACAGCCAGCACGAGGCTCAGATGCGACAGCGGCAGCAGAAGCGCGCGGCCCTGCACGCGGAGCAAACGCTCCTGGAGGAGGAGCGCGAAAGCCAAGAGTGCACGTTCCGCCCACGCGTCACCAAGACACCCGCCTACATTTCCCGCATGGCCAAAAGCTTCGGTGTGATTCGCACACAAGACACCGAGCTCTAGGCTCGCTGCGGGTATCACCCATTTGGTTTTTTTTACTTTGCTGAATCCCATGACAAACATATCTATCTATATAGCGGCGTTAGAAAAGAGAGTTTTAGAGATGCGGCTTCTTGCGGTGCGCGTCACCAAGTAGCCCCCTTTTTCGTGTTGCGCGTGTGTGACTTCCGTTTTCCTTTACATTTTGCGTTGCGTCCCACACTTCTCACTCGTTAGAGCGCTTGAGCGCGTCCTCTTAGAACCTGACAGCAACCACAATAAACAACAACATTTAGAGAACGATTCCTGTTGATCGACTCTTCTAAAATTCCTGGACAACTGGACCGGAAACAACTGATAGACTTCCCCAACAGGTTTTCGCATTTCATCCCCGTGTGAGAGAGATATTGTCACGCTGATTCTGGATCACCCACTCTCTTGCTCTGCCGACAATCGGTTGTTACCCAGCCTCTTTTCTGTCGTTTCCCCTCACACCTGGAATATCCACGACCACTCCTGTACTGTCCTCCTTTCTCTCTACCCACGTGTTGGTTACGCAGAAATTCAGAAGGTAAAATCAGCATATTTCGTTTACTCCACACATACCTGTCACGCTGCACCCAATTTTTGCGTGTTTTCCCGCTTGCCTTGTTAATCGTACCTCCCCCCTCCTTTTTTCTTTTTTTTTGCTTTCTTCTCCGGTCCGCTCCGTCCGGAGACACCACCTTCGATTGGTGTTCTCATCCGTTCTCGCTTTTGTACGTCCACCTTCTCGTTTTCCTCGCTGGGAAGCTGTCGTACGCAAAACAACAACAGCACCAGCGGCGATCGCCAAACACAACAACCACACAGACAGCCAGAAGTAGCATCTGAGACACGGCATGTCTGACGCACAGGGGAAAAGGGTGGCACGGGGCGGTGCCGGGCCGCAGACATCGCCGTCACCCGAGGCACCGTCAGAGGACGCTATGTCGCGCCTGAGTTCGTACGCCAGGAGCTCGCGCGCCACCAGCGAAGAGCGGCCCGACACGCGTGAATTTTCGCCCGAAATCACAACCGACGAGGGCGAACCGGACAGCCGCGAGGGATCGATGACAGCGGCACAGATCGCGTCCTACCGCAGCTCCCGCGCCGGCAGCGAGGCACCGCAGCGGTTCTACGACGCGAACGACGACCTGAGCGTGCGGAGTTCGCGTGCTGGCAGCGAGGCACCACAGCGGTCGGGTGCGGCAACAGCTGCACCACGCTCGACGGTCAGCTCGCGTGCTGGGAGCGAGGTGCCAGACCGCAGCTCGCAGGCCCCCGCCGCGCCGTCGTCGCCAAAACGAATGGTGAAAGTGGTGAAGACCCCGCTGCCGCCGCCGACACCGGTCTCCACCGCTGGGTCAGGCGGTCTCGCCGGCAGTGGGAGCAGCTCCGGCAATGACACGGTCTCTCTCGCCGCTGCCATCAAGGCAAGCACCAAGCTGTCGCCTCAGGAGAGCCTTCGCGGGACACAAAAGTCACTCTACCACACGGTCCGCCACGCCACAGGCGGGTTTCAGTACTTCCAGATGCTGCGCTACCCACTCGAGGAAGAGCCGCCGAAGCGGAACGACACGGACGGACCGCTGAGCAGCTCCTCTGGCACATCCATTCGCGCCGGCACAGAGTCCTCGACGGGACGCAGCGGCAGCGAGGTGTCACCTTCGCCTGCGCCACGCCACAGCGGCTCACTCGAGGCCGCCGTGGCGAACGAGATCGCCCACGGTGGCGGCAGTCCCAGCCCTGTCTTTGACGAGGCCGCCTTCAACCACCAGTTCGCCTCCACGGGGAACGATGGCTTCTTGGACGGCAACCCCACCGAAGGCTCCTTTAGCTTCCAGATGGGCGACGACGAGCAGATTGAAGAACAGCGGGCCGTCAGTGTGCTGGCCATGACAACCATTCCCGACCCCGTCAGCGGTGTGCCTGTCATTGGCGTCTGCCTGGGTGACTGTAGTGGCTACGTGGAGTACTTTGAGGTGAGCGCCAACGACTCGGGCAGCCGCCGCATTCGCCGCAGCCGCTCTCTTGTGAACAGCAAGGTGCTCCCCTCCAGCCAGAGCCGACGACACCGCAGCGAGGATTCTCCCACGCGAGACACCTCGCTGTCGTCGCCGGCGACGGAGCACATTGCGCAAGACATGCGGGGGCGCGAAGTGGCACGCCGCCACGGGCACAAGGCCTACATCAAATCCATCAACGTGCAGACGTCGACGGCGGTGGAGCCGTCCTTGAAGTGCCTCGCGTTTGTGCGACAGCAGAGCTCACCGAGCGTGATTAGCTACCTGACAGCGAACGAGCGTGTCATCAAGCTGTTTCACGTGCGTCGCGAAGGCTTCAACCCGTTCAGCGCCTTCCCGCTCATGGAGAGCGTCATCGCGAAGGACTTTATTGGCTCACGCTACTTCGCGCGTCTGCCGCCACAGACCACCATTTTGCCCATCAAGGAGTTCGGCCCGTGCAACAACAGCATCCAAGCGCTGAGCGTCTCCGCCGATGAGGAAACCTTCATGAGCGTGGAGGACCTGCAAGTCTTCTGGTGGCACTTTGAAGCGACGGACACGACCAAGGCGACGTGCATCGCGGACTTGCGCCCAGCGTCGCGTGCACTGGAGGAGGTCGACGAGCTCGTGACGGCTGCGTCGTTCCATCCAACGCACGGCTCGCTGTTCTTGATGAGTCGCAGCTCCGGTGTCCTGAACATTGGTGACCTGCGCGACCCACCTTCGCGCGAGTCGCGCCAGTACGCCATCACCACGGAGGTACGCCCCGATCAGAACCCGTACAACAATCCGTCGTACAACGAAATTCTGTGCAGTATTTCAGCCGCCTCGTTTCTCGGCCCCGACCACGTCGTGACACGCGATTACCTGAGCCTTAAGCTGTGGGACTTGCGGAAGCCGGAGCGGCCATGCGCGATGGTGCCGATTGTCAGCTACGTCTCCGAGTACCTGGATCCGCTCTACGAAAACGACTGCATCTTTGACCGCTTCCCAGTCGCTGTCGACCACATCTCCGGCAGTGTTATCACCGGCCTGTACGACGGAGCGGTGGCGGTCTGGCAGCCGCTGAACCCTTCTCTTCCACCAGATGACGCCCTCGCACACTACCGCGTCAATCCCACGGTCGGCCCCACCACGACCGCACGTGATGGGCGTGTGACGGTGCACGAGCTGGAGCAGTCGCTCGCGGACGCGTGGGAGACAACGACCCGGGCCAACTCGGCGAGCACGAACCTTGACGAGGCACTCATCCCTGAGCCGTTCACAAATCGCGTGTTGAACGTCGCTGTCGCTCCCGGTGGTGAGCGGTTCGCTTACACGTACAAGGACGGCAGTTTGGTGTACTTCTTTGAGCGCAAACCGGTTAGTTGAGCCAAGAAAGAAAAAACCCTGTCTGTCCCAGAGATGCGATGTTCGCTCTTTTTCTCTGTCAGTCTGGTTTGCTACTTTTCACTCACTCCGCTCATTTCACAACCGTAGATAAATCGGTGACGTGTGTCGCGTCGTTGCATCAATCGGGTCGTTGTTTGTCGGTGTTTTCTTTTTGTTTGTTCTGCTGCTTGAGCATGCATTTTCTGTTTTTCCCTCGTTTTTTCTTCCGTGCTTCATCTACTGTTCAGTTGTTTTTTTTTAGCTGTTTCTTCGTGGTGAATTTGACTGGTTGTTGACCCCCCCCCGTTCCCTTCCCACTCATTATGGCGATTGCTGTCGTTGATGTTTGGTCCCGCACTTTTTCATCTCCCCATCATGCTTTCGTTTATCACCGTTCGTCATTGTGTTAGAGAACGTCTCTGCGGTGCTGGGTGCGTGTGTGCGCGTGTGTGTGTTTTTGTGAGTGTGTTGTGCTCGCTACCACAACAGAATATGATCTTCGCTGTCTCCTCGAACAAAAACAACAACAGAACATTAACGGCACGCCAGCCGTCGTGTGAACGGCCGGTATGTCGCTGCCGTGCTCACTCAGCTAGTGGTAGGTCGTCCAGAGCGCTTCCAAATACGCCCCGGCCTCACGTTGGTGTTGTCCATGATAGATTCGCTGAAAGCGTGGCACGTTGTGTCGAGGCTTTCCATGGTGAACCACATCATGCTTTCCTTTTCAGCTTTCGTCGCAGCCACTCGTCTTCTACTGACGTGGGTGCACACATCTGCTTTGGTGGCGCACATGTTTCGTCCCTCACTTCGGGAAATATCTCATGGAATGCATCCTGCAAATGCCTTTCGCTCTCTTCCTGAATCATATTTTCTGTTCGGCATTCGAATATTTGTTAGGGTTGTCACCTTCTTCCCCCAGACACCGTTTCTTTTTTTTTCTTTTATCTACAGACGTTATGTCATTCTTCCTCGAAGGCACGGATCCTTTTGATGGGCTGCGTATCCTCCCGCGTGAGCCAGAGCAGCTTCGTCACCACCTCAGCCGCATTCACCACACGCTTCAGACCAAGTACTTCATCAGCGCGGAGCTGTCTGAGTTTGCCTTGCAGCCTGACCGCACCGATGACTTTGTGCGCGGCTACCAGAAGGAGATTGAGCGCACTATCGCCGACCTCAACGCTCACTCACGGCGCGCGCAGATCAAGGTGCGCGTGGACGTCAGGCGATTCCCCGCCGGCTTCGAAGCGCGCCGCACAGTGACCCAGGCCAATGCGACAAGCACACCGCAGTCACCGCCGCCTCCGACGACGGCCCCGGTTGACGGTGCAGTCTCGCCATCACTCACGAACGGCTGGGGTGAAATCGTGAGCCCCTCGGTCGCATCCAAGCTGGAGAGCCGGCAGGAAGCGGAGCACCAGCTGTTCCTCGCAGGGCAGACCACACCCGCGATGGGCAAGAACGACGACGGTCTCTCGCCCGATGCGCTCTCAACGGGTGGCGCCGCGTTCGTGAACTCCGAAGCCAAGACGGACCGTGACAGCTACCTTTTCAGCACCCCGCCCGAGTTCAAGGGCTTTGGCAATGCACCACACGGATCGCCGTCGGACACTGCGTCGCCGAGACAATGAGCACAGAGAAACAACTGCCCGCCTCAGTGTTCGCACCCTCCCCATTCTCGTGCCATCTCTCTTGGGTTTTATTATTATTTTTGTTTGTTCCATTGTTTTCCGTTTGAAGACCCCTAGATTCACTTCAGACCACTCTCCTTCGCACCACCACTACAAACTGCTGTTCTTTCTTTTGTTCTGATTCTCTGTATCTCAACCACCACAAACTTCTGAACGCTTACACCGGTGCGTAATCAAAAGGGATCGATGGACACAGTCTCCGTGAGCAAGTGCATGGCTGATCCGCGACCCGCCTATCTAGCCATCTGCTGACCTTTTTTGACACGTGCTGACTCGTTCAATACCATGGTTCTCTGTCTTGCGTGTTTACTCGTGTTTACTCGTGCTTTTGGTTCATCAGCACTTGGCGAGGTTCACGTAGGGCACACATTTCCTGCCGTCTGATTTTCTCTGTCTCTCCTCATACACTTAAAGAGAACCCTCAGCCCCCATCTCACTTGCGTCTGCTCAAGTCCCACCTGGTTTCCTCTTCAAGCACGTAACTAACGTGTCCACCACGCAGTCACACACACACATATATATATATATATATACAGATAAGACAATGGCACTTCTTTTGGACGACGACGAGCCGATCGCGCCAGTCGTGAAGGCACCGCGCACGCAGGACAACGGCAGCGGGCCTGTCTTTCACAGCAAGGGCGGCAACGGCCTGGACAAGATGGCCGCACTCGCGTATGGGACACCTCTCGTCAAGGTCGCCGACGCAGATGCGCGTCCTCCTAAGCGCCCTCGCCCTTCTGCGGCGAGTCCAGTCGCGGCCTCTCCCAGTCCGCAACAACAACAACAACCACAGCAACAGCAACAGCAGCTTACACAGCCAAAGGTCGTCAGCGGCAGCGCGTCACGGACAACGACACCGAGCGCAGCCGCCCCGTCGCTGCCGGAAACGGTCGCTCACGGCAGCCGTCGCAGTGAGAACAGTGAAACGACAGCAACGCAGCCTGCTGCCGTGCCCGACACCGTCGCGCGCACCCTGGTCCTCGACGATGCTGTGGACGTGGACGCCAAGGCAAAGCCAGCAGCAGCCCCGCCAAAGCAGCAGATGAAGCTCTCCGATTTCTTTAGCAAGATGGCCTGCAAGCGTCCCGCGACAACGTCGTGAAGAAGTTTCTGGACTAATTGTCCGCATCAGACAGACTCAACCATACAAACTGTTTTTTTCTGGTGTGTGAGAGTATTTTCACATCCCACCGACTACCCACAACTCCCAGTTTTCATAGACTCTTCTGCGCATGTGCCCTGACTTCATGCGCTTGATACACCTCATATAGTTACTGAACCAGAACGCACACACCATGAAACTGACTGAATACATACCACCTCGTATCTTCAGAACACACGGACTCCGCACGTCAGCGTGTCCAGCACTGCTGCTTTGCCCGACACCACAATCTCTTTTTCTCACGCCATCTTTTCGCACGAGACTGCTCTCTGGTTCTCTCCTCGGCTGTGTCCTTTTTCTGTTTTGTTTGCACATGACAGATTCTGCGCCAGCGCACGCAGAGGCGCTACTAATGTTTTCAACAACTCGACTCAGCTCCACTCACATCACTCTTTCCACCCCCCCCCCCCTTCCCCCTCCCCCTCCGAGTCTCATCCGCTACGCATCAACCCTCATTACTTCGCAGTGTCTCCCTTCTCTCACAAACTCCCACTGTTGACTGTGGGCGATTCCAGTGCCAGTTTTTTTTTGCTCTCGTCGCTGTGCATTCCAGCACAGTCGTCACTCACTGTTGATCCTCTCGCACCCCTGTCTTCCCTCTCGGGAACACGCGTTAAACATTTCTCCGTTTTTTTATTGCCTGTTGCTCTGAGAGACAATCACAATTGTCACTAGAACAGCAACGTGAAGTATTTAATAGAGAACGCGACGCCTCCGTGTAAGATCAACGCTGACTTCCCTTTTCCCCCTATTCTCCATTTCCCAGTGCTTCACTCAAGCCTTTTTTTTCTGTGTGTACTATCAACGCTCCCTCACTTGTCGTCTTCTTTTTGCGTGCTCTGATCCCTGTCACGCCACGCCAGACAAGCTGTTTCTCTTTTCCCAATCAACAGTTGCCCTTCAAAGAAGGCAGTTTCACTTTTGTTTTCCTCTTCACTCACACTGCCACAGACTGCGAGAAGATCGTCTTCAGACCAATTATTTTTGCCTTGCTTTTTCTTTTGCTGAAACGAGCGTCATTGGGGCTATTTGCGACGCGACCGTTCTCACTATTTCCAAAATATTTCACAACACCAAGCAAAACCGCCTGTCAGCACGGAAACACGTAAACGTGGCGCGTGCATAACTTCGTTTTCCCCATTGAGCAGTTGTATACGCCACAGGCTTTGCTTTGTTCCCCCTTTTCTGTTTGTTTACTGTGTCCGTCTCTTTTTTGATTGCGTCTCTCGTTCATTTCCACATTCGAAAGCAAAACAGCACTCCAACGATAAAACCATCCCAGACCCTACTTCCAATAATCCCTCAGGCAAATGGATCGTGAGGCCTCTGATAGCTCGGCGTCGCCGCATCCGCAGTCAAGCTTCGTACCGGTCGCATCGTCCCAGAATGGAGAGGAGATGCTCTCCCCACGCCAGCGCCTCCAGGCCCGCCTTAGCGCGCCGCACACCACGGCCACCACAACGATCAGCGTGCCAACGTCCATGCAAATGCAGCCTGTCGCGGCCAGTGCCACGCACGCACCGCAGCCACTGAACCTTGACAGTGCGCACAACAGTCTGGACGGTGTCCCTCTCTCCCCAAATATGACTCGTCCCCCAGGCCAGAGTCACTCACCATTTGGCTCTTTTGGCGGACCCACGGGTGACGTGGGGAACTCCTTCGCTCCCATTGGCCCGACGCGCAAACGTAGCGTCCTCATGACGAACCCGCATGCAGGTTACCGGTCAGTCTTCGACCCCGCAGATGCCAACCTGAGTTTCCGCAAACAGGCGGACGGCTCCTTCGTACGCTCCGCTGGTACGGTGCCTGGCACGAACGAGGACACGGAAGTGGACGTCACAGACACCATCTTGCCTGTGGAGGCGCGTCCCCCGGTCAGGAACCAGTCCATCCTTGGTTTCGTGCGCCGCGCGGAGGACCATGCTGAGATTGACGACAACGACCCACTCAACGCGTACCAGTTCGTGGTCGGTGCCAAGACCGACTCCTTGCGAAACGACAAGGAGGAGCAGATGGCCTCCCCCGAAACGGACGTCACAATCAGCGTGGACGGACCGCAGACATCAGGCGGAGGCTGGTCCAGCTTCGTCGGCGGCAATAACAACAGCAACAATAGCAACTCTGCTGCCCACGCCCCGTTTGGCGGCCCGAACTCCGGCCGCTCCACCCCACTCACGGGCAACAAAACGGAGCAGCTGAACGAGATTGCCCAGCATCTTTCGCGGTCTTTTGCGCGTTCCTTCGCGCGTGGCGGTCTCGCCCCACAGCCCCGCAACCGCGAGTTCCTCGACAGCCCACGCACGACGCACATCCAGTTCCCACCTGACGATGACTACCCGATCGAGGGCACCGCCGGCAGCACCGTCTTGTCAGACCCCTTTGGCAAGGGCAGTGGCGACCAGCCGCCACACAAGCTCAGCGCACTCGACATGTACGTCGAGGACCGTGACCGCCTGCCGATGCCCATCTCACAGTACTGCAAATCAGATCAGGACCTCAACGACGACACCATCAGCATGAAGGCGACGTGGGAGAGCGTCCGCTCCGACACGGCCTTCTCGAATCTGATGTTCTCGCTGCGGTCCACCATCTTTGCGCTGCTCCCCGCCTTCTTCCTCGTCGAGTACGAGAAGACGGCCTCGTGGTTCGTGGCGAGCTCACTGCTGCCGATTATTGCCGCGCTCTTCGTGCGCCAGGGCCTCGCACTGGGATCGCAGATGCTCATGACCGTGATCGCACTGCAGGTGGCCGTGGTGATGATGGTGTGGGGTGTTCTCATGAACGCCGTCGGGGCCAAGAACAACACCTCGGGCTGGTGGTGCGCCATTCTGTTCGGCAGCTTCGCCTTTTCCATGTTCGGCGACCTGCCTGCGAAGCGCTTGATCATGATGTACATTATCATCATCATGCAAATGGAGCACAGCCCTGGTGGCGACACCCTGGTCTTCCCAGCCAAGTTCACGCGTGACTTTATCTTTGCCACGCTACTCTCGGTCGTTGCGGTGCTACTGCCGTACCCGATCTTCACGTACCGCCAGGCGCGTGAAACACTCACGATCCTGCACAAGCTTCACGCGGCGGGTGTGGGTAATGCGATGAAGGCCTACTGGGCTCCCGTGTCGATGGACGCTCGCATCGCCCTGCACCAGATTCCCTTCGTCAAGATTCGCGGCGTCAACGCCAAGATGCGTGCTCTGCTCATGTACTCCATCTACGAGCCGACGGAGTTCAATCTGAACCGCATCCTGCGTGGCGAGCGTGTCGGCAAGCTGCAGCGCGTCAAGACGCACCTGTACGCCATGTCCGCCGCCGCCGAGAGCCGTCAGGCCGAACTGCAGAGTGCCCACAGTCTGCTGCAGACGTCCAAAGAGCTCAAGGCGTTTGAGAAGCGCGTACAGGAGCCGTCGATGCTGCTGGCCAAGGAGGTGATGACAGTGCTGGTGACCGTCGCGGAACAGATCAAGCCAGAGGACGTCGTGTCCAAGGTGAGCTACGATGCCATGTGCAATCGTGGGCAAATCATGTCCGACATTATGCAACGTGAGATGAACAACTTGCTCTTCCTGCAGAAGTTTTCATCCGCCGAGACGAACTCCTTCCTGCGCACGTACACGTTCATCACCAGCCTCATCGACATTGCACGCGAACTGCGCGACTGGGAGACGGAGGCGAAGAACTTCGATCCTAAAAAGTACCCGACGCTCGCACGGCGTGCGCTGAACTTCTTCTTCCTCGACCGCTGGCACGACTTCTGGAGCGAGCTGCCGGGCCGGCTCACACTCGCCACCCCGCGCGACATCCGCATGCTCAAGGACAGCATCCGCTACTCCTGCGCCTTCGGTGTTGCCTGCGCCTTTACGCTCAACTATGACCACTCCAACGTGTACTTCTTCGGCATGGCCATCCTCGTGCGACTCGCGCAGCAGACGGCCGCAGAGACGCTGCAAATCGGCGTGTACCGCATCTGTGGCCTGTGCATCGGTGTGGCCCTGTCGTACATCACCGTCAACCACACGCACAACCTCGCGGAGAAGACGCTGCTGACCATGACGTGGTGCTTCATCGCGTTGCTCTTCTCGCAGCACCCGATCTACGGCAACGGCGCGCAGTACGTCACTGTCATCTCGATCAGCGGGCTGAAGCTGGCGACCGACCCGGCGCTCATGCTGACACGTGTGACGGATAACGTCTTTGCGTTTATCTCGTACTTCGTCATCTGCATGGTCCTCTTTCCCGTCGACCCGATTCGGTGCCTCTGGAACACGCGCACGCAGATTTTCATGAAGCTGAACGAGATTGTGCAGTCGTGGCTCGTTATCGGGTCAGCACCCATGACGCAAACAGGCGAAGAGTCTGCGTTCCTGATCGCTGAAGGCCGTGGCCACATCGCACAGTGCCAGGGACTCATCGCCGTCTACGCGGACTGGCAGGGCAAGTCGGCGACCGAGCCCACCGTGCGTGGCGGCGAGTACCCCGCCAAGGCGGTCGACAAGCTCCGTCACTACCTGTCCGAGTCCGTGGCGCTCCTCGACACGTTGATTGCGGCCTCGGTCAAAGCGCACCGCCCACGTGCGGAGCCGCCAAGTATCATCTCGCGCGACATTCTCGAACTGATTCACCCCTTCCTGCAGGACATTGCGCGAATCACGCACCAGTATCTGCAGAGCCTCATCGACGCGACCGAGCACCCGGTGGAGTGGAACATGGTGAACTCGATCAACACACTCTGGAAGGCCCAGCTGGCGTGCGAGAGCATGCAGGTGGTGATGGGCAATATTCAGCGCAACTTCTTCGCCGCGTTCCAGGAGATGAGTGGCGCAGACAAGTCAAACCTGAACGTCTATCTCAACTCGTCTTTCATCGAGAGTGCGTTGCAGCAGGAGACGTCCTTGTCGCAGTTCGACACCAATGTCAACCACGAGTTGGTACAGCGTGTGCTGGCGATGAGCATTCACATGGCCACTGACAACCTCTTTCCGCGCGAGGATCTGCAAGCTGCCTGCATCACCATGATTGTCGCCGAACTCCTCATGAAGACGCTGGCGTGTCTGTTGGAGCCGATGATTGAGCTGCAGGAGTACGAAAAATCTCGTGTCGTGCCTGTCGTACGGTACTTCTAAATCTGCAACGATTTTCAGTCTACTGATTACGCGCGCGCACTGGCTGAAATTAATGTGTTGTTGTTTCTTCTGTAGTGTTTTTTTTTCTTCCCCCTTTTCACCGTCTTAAACACTTACTCGTTTTTTTACCCTCTCGAGTTGTTGTGTGCTTACAAACACTGCCCCTCAACCAACTCCCTTGGTAGTGTGTTTGGCATAACATGTAATGCAAAGCGTGTCTCTCTGTCTTTTTCTTGGTGTCCTATGTCGTTGCTGAATTTGTTTGTTTCCTAAAACTCGTTTCTTTTTTTTTTTTGATTCGCGCGCTCAGCTCCGTCCCCCCACCGTGTTGTTCTGCGCTCATCTATTTTCAGTCTTGCCTCGCTTTTCCTTCCTTGTTTTTTTTTTAAATTCTGTCCCTCCCCCCTTTTTTTCACCACGTTCCGTCTCTCTGCTGCGCTAGACTGTCTCTTCCTGTAGTTCAGAGTCTGCGAGAGCTCCTGTGCGAGCCACTGTCGATGCGCTCACATACGTGGCCCCTATGCAAATCACCGTGTTTATATTTATTTTCATTTCCTCCCTTGCTTCGCTGTTGTGTGACTTTCCCATTTGTTTGTTTTTCCACTGGTATGATGTGGCCTCATTTTCACTTTTTTTTTTACTATATGTTCCAGCGAGAAAGAGAGACAGAGAGAGATGTGATTAGATTCACACCTACAGTTGTGACGAACATTGAAAATATGAACACACCGCCACACAGTGTGGCTTTCGATGCGGTGAACAACGGTCAATACCCACCCATATGCAGGTCGCTGTCTCTGCGCCCCCCCTTCCCAGTCTATCAGGCATGGCGAGGCTGAGAATCTCTTCAACATCATGACGCATGTCTGAAAGTTTCTACGAGCCAGAAGTCGATGCTGTAGTACTACTACCTGTTCGGACGTTTTGGTCCTGTTGCATCTTGCCTTTTGACCTTTCCCCTCCCGCCGTTTCCTTTTCTCACTTCATCTTCCTGCGTTATTTTTCCTTCACCGACAACAGTTTCACGAATGAAGTCATCCCGGCTTGACGCGGCGAAACGGATCGCGCATGACCAGGAAGATGCTGACTGCGCCGCGCTGCAACGTGTTGCGCAACAGCTGCGCGAAGGCTCCATTGACGACACCCACACCACCGAACTGCTCGCTGAAGCGGAGGTCGCTCTGATGGGTGTGCGCGAAAGACTAGACGTGCTCTTGCGAGACGGACGTGATGACCTTGTCGCACGATGCCTTGACGTGTACGCGCAGGCGTACGAAACTGCTTCCGAACACGTGCCACTCCCGCTGAGTGCCTGGACTCAGTGGCGGCGCGGTATTCAAGCACTCATTGCGCAGCCCGAAACTGTAGCGCCGTCGTCCTCGACTGTGCTCTCTCAGGTACGCGAGGCAGCGGCCACCAACTACGAGGCCTGTTTCCTTTCTCACTTCTGGGGCTGCCAGTGCGCGTTGCCTGCGCGTATCGGCCGCTGTGTCGCCGCGTCCCTCGCGACCTCTAGCAACATGACGAATGCCCCAGACAGGGATGAGGACGACGACGTCGACGTGGTGGACCCGGCACCTGACGAGCCGCCCACCTCGCACGACAGCACGACGACCACGCTGGCCGACGCACTCGCACCGGCGCGACAGAAGTGGGCTGCCCTCTGCTACATGTCCGATCATCTGGCCAGCGGCTACGACAGCGTTGGCAACGCGGAGCGGACGTGGCTCTCAGAAGAGGTGATGACCGAGGACAACGACGTGCAGGTGGAGACCCTCATGCGGCAGACGTTTCGCCGGGACTTGGGCGTGCCGTGTACGGCGCTGCAGCAGATGTGGTCCGAATACGAAGAGTTTGAAGTGGACGACCGAAAAATGGCGGAGATGAGCAAAGTGTTCAAGGCGACAACAAACAGCGAGTGGATGCGTTCTGTAAAAAAAGTTCAGGAGCACCTGACTCAGACTACGGCAGAGACGACCTCGAGCTCTCGCCTGGACAGCGACGGCAATGCGGAGGCCGATGCGCTGGTGCGCTCGTGGGGCACCTCGTCACCAAAAGCCTCTCTTCGCGCGCTGGCCTTCACGATGCAGCGCCTGGTCGAATGGGAAGCTTTCCCTGGTGTGCTGAACCCGTCGCGTCTCGAGTTCGCTCTCCATTTGCTTCGCAGTTGGCTCGCCGGCTACACCAAAGGCGAGCATCGCTGGACCAGCGCGGACCCATTCACGGAAAAAGACGACATCGATGTCTGGTCTTTTGTCCTTGAGCGGCACACGGCGCTTCTCCGCTGGTCGCTCAACACAGCGGCCCTCGACCACAAAACAGCGTTAGGGGAAGCCTCTTCCTTAGTGCGCTGCAGCGAAGCAGTTGACCGTCAGATTGACACTCTCCGGTGCGTTTCAACATCGGTGTTGCAGTGCCTAGACGTCTATCGCAGCAACCTCATTCAATCTCACGCGGCTCGGGAGAAGGTGCAGGCGCGCCGTGCAGCTTCCACGCGACTCGTTGACAACTGGCTGCAAACGATTCTTGTGCAGCGCTTTGGTGCGGCGCTGCTTGCTGATTTGCAGCGGCACGTCGGTGCCTGTGATGAGGAGGCGGGCGGTGAGCAGTCCACCAGCACCAACAGCGATGCCGTTGACGCCGCCCTTCTCACACTGGAGGCGTCCCTCAAGCTGGTGCTGTCACAGGCACAGTTATTCGTGGCCGACCACCGCGGCGTCGGCATCGTGCGGGATCGACTCGAGCCGCTGATATCAGACCTTCTTGAGGGAGCTGTCCTGCGTGGGCCGCGTCTTCAACGGCTCACGCTGAGCCTCATCAACCTGTACGTCACGACGTGGGAGACGGATGCAGACGCTTCAGATAAGCAGGCACAGGACATGCTGCCGGATGCCAAGCGAGCGTGGACGCAGTGCATGCGGTGGTATCGCCGTCTCCTCCAAGTGTCCACGACACCGCTCACAAGGAATGGTGGCAGCGATCTCTTCATTGCTGATGTCTCTGACGCGTGGATGACGACGTGCCGCAAAGCTGCCCAAAGGTTTGCCGATGCCAACGGGACCTTCGACTGCGCCGTACAGGATGTTGTGTACGAGCGGCGGCGTGCCCTGAAGCGCATTGCCGAGTAACGCGAAACTGCCTTTTTTAACAGAAGAAGCTCTCGAAAGGTTATTGACCACGGTTGTCGTCCCAGAGTATCACGCACACATTGCGTCCACACACCCACAAATGTCATCTTGTTGTTTTGTGGGTCAGAGATCCCTCATAACTTATAACGACGACAGTTTGGCTCTTGTGTAAAGCTCACGCAACGTCTACACGATTTTGCACCAGAGTTTGATATCCGCCACACTCACACATCCTTTCCTCTCTCCAAAAACATTCTCGCGCTGAGCAGAAATCCATTCTCCCAAATGTTCCAAGAAGTGCCTTTCGATGAGGAGGAGGACGTGTTGTCAAACGCGAACGCTCGTCCCAGCGCCTCCACGTCCAACCAAGGTGGTTCCAGTGGGCAGATCCTGGAGCGATTCCATAAACCTGGCGAACCAGGCTTTTGCGCCATTGCGGGTGTGCAGCGCGACACAGAGGCGATGATGGACACGCGCACTGTGAATGGCGACTCGTGGGTGTCCTCTGAGTGTCGATGCACGCGATGCGAGTGCCTCAGATTCATCACGCGCACGCGTGCTCTGGAGACGGATGACGACGCCACCCCACTTGTCGTGGTTCTCCTGGACTTGGATAATTTCGGCTTCAATCAGCTCAAGTCCATCGCTCCAGTGCGCGGCGAGCAAGACACAGTGGATGCTCTCGACCATATCTTCGTCTGGTCCTTTTTCGGCTCTTGCTTCGGTCGGCACCACCACACGTGGCCGACGGAGGAGACGGTGTGCGCACGGCTGCCCAACACCACGAGTAACCGTCAGAGTGTCTGGCAGCAGCTGGTCGCTGGTGGCCGCACCCTCTTCACCCCGTGCAGTGGACACTGCCAGGGCGCTGACGGGGTCATTGCGGATGTGCTCCCGATGGTCGTCAGCAAGTATCCCGTCATCCTCGTCTCGGGTGACCGGCCGCTACTGCAGCACTTTGCGCCACCTGCGCGTCCCATTGGCCGTAAATCGAAGCGCGAGAACGAGGATGACGTCCTCTCGCGCCGCGTCTCACTGCTGGACGTGAACGAGCTCGAGAAGCGCTTCGTGCCGTTCTGGAGGAGTCTGTGCCGCTTTGTGGCGGTGTACATGGAGGACAACGAACGATACGCCTAATGCTTGAGGTTGTTGGTTCCTTTTTTCTTCCTTTTTTGCGCTCTTGGTGTTTGTTGTGGTTCTCATGCAAATACGTTGTGACTCATTATACACGTTGACTGTGGCGCCGCACCACGAATGCGAAAGATCTACCGTGCCGAATCGTGTAAACGAACTCCATCTAGTCTGACGGTTTCATCTCTTCCTTCTGCTACCCACTTCTCCGTCCTCCCCCCTCCACGTCTCCGTCTCTTGCACGTACACGAAGATTCCGTGTGTGTGTGTTTTTGTCCAATGTCGCACGTCGATTTGTCCTCTGACATTCGTCAACGCTTCGACGAGATGCGTGATCGACTCGCCCGGCTTGAACGCTCCGTGTCCCCCACTGAAAGCACGTCCAAATCCCCTTCCGTGCCTCTCTCTGCCGATCCCATCGACAGCACCGCCATGGCAGACTGTATCATTGCCTCCTTGAGCTCTCCGAAGACGCACAGCGCGGACAGAGTCCGACTCAGCAGTGAAGCTGAGACTGAGCCCCCCTCATCAGACCCGTTTGAAGCCATTCAGGCCAGGCTGGTGCGCAAACTACAGTCGATGGAATCCACGCGTCGCGGCCGCAGCTCGACCGCGGGCACCGCGAACAGTCTGAGCCCAGAGGCCGTGTCGGAACAGAGCCCGCTACCCAACGCCACGGACGACGATGGATCGTCACCATTGTCCGCCGCGTGCACGGAGGCGAAAAGTCCCTCACCGTTTTTCGAGCAACGGAGCCCGAAGCCAACGCCACTGTCAGAGCGTACGGCCATTGCACGGTCCCAACAGCCACCGTCGCAGCAAAGTGTCCCTCAGGATGATTCGCCCCTTCCAGTCGACCCCACTCAACAACAACAAGATGGCGATCGCGTGGACGACCCTCGTGAACTGTTTCCGCCCTCGTTCGCGACCCATCAAAGCGCGCCCGCAGTGACCACCACACATACCCTCCAGCCGGCTCTGCGCCAAGCACCGGCAGCCGCCTCGCCGACCGTTCGCTTCAGCGCCGAGGCGACCATTCTCGAACCCCTCAATACATTTGAAATCCTGTTCGTGCTGCGCATGCGTGGCTTGATCGCGTCCCAGCCGGAGTGTCGCGACGGGGAGACACAGCCGCACGCGTCACGGGCACACACAATGTACGTCTCGCCCCTCGAGCAAGCCCAGCTGCTGCGCCTGAGAGCCGCCGTTGCCGCCTGCCGTGGAGCAACTGCGCCGCACGACGGTCGCCACTCAGCCTCCACGCGACGTTCACATTCGCAACAAAACGCCACCGTCTCGGCCAGGCGACCGTCGACGGCCTCCTCTCGCGTTGCACCACCAGCGCGTCATTCGTCCTTCGGTAAGCCGGTTCGTGCCTCAGCGCCGACCGCGTCTTCATTGTCGAAAGCCAAAAAGACCAGCTATTTTTAGATCCCACTTCGCAAAAAAAAAAAACCCGACTGTGTGTGCACTGCGCTGTACGTCGTTAACTGATTCCACACGTACACGCGCACGAATCGCACTCATTAGATTTCTCTGTGTTAGATATTTCAACCTTTTTTTTTCATCGATGATGACAACGCATTCTCTCGTTTCCAAATACATAGAGTTATATCACCAGGACAGCAAACAGTGAAAAGGTTATGACCGTGTCATACAACGACCGGACGCGCTGTAGCAGTGCCTGGGTCGTCGGTCGTTGCTTGGACTTGTGGCGCGTCTTGTAGTGCTCCTTTTTTGATTTTCAGGCGACTGTGTGTTGTATTCGCAGTCGGTTGAAGATTCTCATTTCGTTCCACAGCCACCGTCATGTGTTGCAGCTCTATACTACGCCTAACACAAGTCTCCTGTCTACAGATACTCACACACCTTCCTCTCCCGCTTCTCTCCTCCTACTCTCACTGTTCAAGCCCTTTCACTAATGAAATCGATAACATCTCGCAACATTGCCCGCTCTCTCAAGAACATCATCGCATTGCGACGCACCAATGCCGCGTTTCCCCAGTCAAACACACGCCAAGTCGCGCCGTCCTATCTGGTGGACACACGCGCTGAGCCGCCACCGGCTGTGATGCGTCCGCCAGCGCACTTTGACACCCAGCGGCGGCCCGGAGACGATGACACTCCAACTTCACCGACAAGCACCACAGTGGAGCAGGAAACCGTGCTGCAACTCGCCAAGGACGGCGCGTCGCTTTTCATTGGCGGAAGAGCAGGCACCGGCAAATCGTTTCTTCTTCGCTGTATTGCCGAGACACTTCGACGAGACAAGGGCCTCACCGTGAGTGTGAGTGCGACCACAGGTATCGCCGCGTTGAACATCGAAGGCAACACGTTTCACAGCACATTCGGCGTCCCAGTGATCACCGCAGACAGCCTTTCGCGTGGCGGAACAGAAGTCGTTGATGCATGGAGTGACGAGGGCGAGCGAACCGACAGTGACATGGCGTGGCGTCCGAGATCGCATGTCATTCGCTTTTCGACAGAGCGGCTCGTTGGCGTGCAGGTGATGATCATTGATGAGGTCTCATTGCTCCACGCCGGCTACCTCGAATCGCTGGAGCGCTGCTGCCGCCGCGTGGCTGGCAACGACCCTCGCAAGCCTTTCGGTGGCGTTCAGGTCATCCTATCCGGTGACTTTCTTCAACTCACCCCGTTTGACGGCACTTCTCCGCTGGGACACAGTAGCACTCACCGTGGTGTGGCATCCGGACGCGAGCGCTACCACTGCCCTGGTGTGTGGAAAGACAAAATCATCGCCGAAGGAGAGGCCAAGATAGATGGCGACGACGACGATTCACACGACGCAGGGCACGATGCAGCCGACAAGGTCGCCTCTCCAGTTCCCACTGACTCACCTGTCGTCGTGGTCGCCAACCCTTCTCAGCACGCTCTCGCTGGCTATCACCAAACCTCTCTCCGTCACCGCCGCATGCGCGCCGCCAAGTACAACACACGGCCTCTATACGCGAGCTACGTCTTCCAGCGGTGCCTCGTGCACGTGCAGCTCACCACACCCGCTCGCCACAGAGAGGACAAGCTGTTTCTCGCCGAGCTGAATCTGCTTCGCGTGGGCCAGATGCCGTGGCGCCTCGCCCGCTCCGCCTTCCTGAACGCACCCGACGACGACGCAATCCGTCTCTTCCCGACCAAGGCCGCCGTGAAAAACCACAACGACCGCCGCATGCTTGAGCTCTCGGGCGCCACCGTCCCGTTCAGGAGTGTGCTCTCACTGTCGCCTGTGAAGCGTCGTGGGCACGCGCTGCTGTCCCGATCGCGTTTGCCGGCCTCAACCAGTCGTGGAGACGCTGCTCGCCGCTCCTTTCTGTCGGAGCCGGTTGTTCTCTCTGTCGCGCGCGACGTGCGCAGGCTGCACCGTCGAAGCCTCTCCTACACGGAAGCCCACGCACTCGTCGACGCACTTCTCGCAGAGGTCCCACCTGAGACTCCGTCTCCACCGCTGGTGGGGAAGCATATCCTGACGCTGCCCAGTCCGTACCAGGATGCCAATCGGTTCGGGCGGCTCGTTGTCCGGCTGGAGTGCGACACCGCGGAGCGGGCACAATGGTGGCACGACGCGCTGGTGCACGCCGCACGCATCCGTCTTGTGGCCGTTGCCGCGCGTGCGTGGCCGACGCATCGTCACGCGGCAAGCATCACGCTCCGTCTTGGTCTCCGTGAAGCCTCACGGCGGCGCAGAAAGGCCCCGGACACTCCCTGCGTGTCCACAGCGATGCCGAACGCCAATGCGTGGCGCTTGATTCAGGTGAACGGGATGAGCGCGGGCCAGGTCTTGGCGCTTGCCCGACCGGCGCTGCAGGAGCAGTTTGCGTCCGTTCGCAAGACAGATCCACTGCTCAGTGACAAGGAGCTGAAAGTCGGCTGCCGCGTGATGCTGTTGCGCAACCTGACGGACACACTCGTGAACGGCACCGTCGGGACCGTTGTTCGTTTTGTCAGCCACAAGGATTGCGGCGACCTACTTCCCCGCGAAACACTCAAGGTGATGCTGGCACCGGCGATGCATGCCCAAGACCCTCAGAATCAGATGGAGGACACGGCACACAAGGCGTCCCTCAGCAGCCCGTCACACACACTGCACGAGTCATCTACACCTGTGCCGATTGTGCGGCTAGACGGCACAGGCCGTCTCGTGGCGATTCCCTGGATATCCGTGGCCGTGCCGGACTCGCCACACGATGGCTTCTTTCGCTCACGCGTCGAATGCATGCCCCTTACCCCCGCATACGCGTTCACTGTCCACAAGACGCAAGGCATCACGTTCGACCAGCCCGTCCTGTTCGACGGTGAGCAGATGTTCTCCTGCGACCACATTGTCTACGTTGCGGCGAGTCGCGTCCGACGTTTCTCGCAGTTGCGTATGGTGAACGTCTCGCCACGTGCGGTCACTGTTCACAGGCCTTCTCTTGCCTTTTGCGAGCAGCTCCCGTGTGTGCCTGCGGCGGTGCGGCACTGGGCGGCATGGAAGAGCTCAGGGAAAGAATCGTTCTCAACCCTCTTCATGCCTTCCTGGAAAGAGTGTGTCTCTCCGTGACACCACGGTTGTCTCTCCTTTTTTTCTCTCTTTCTCTGCTCTTTTGTTTTCTCGCTTTCCTTTCCTTTCTTTTTGATTTCGTTTCCTAGCCGCTCAGCTCACTCGCTCTCAGAATACGTCCCTCACAACCACATGACTTTCCACGTACCACGGCAACCGATTGCAATCACAGATTAGTACACTAACAGTGTCACTCCCATATTCTACTCTTCCTGCCTCTCTCTCTCTCTCTCTCTCTCTCGTTCTCTGCCTCCGCTTTTCTTGCTTGCTGCTGTATTCAGTCTCCCACAAAAGCCACAAATCTACCGCTTTTTCTTTTTTGTTCCCCTTATCGCTTTACGTTATCTCTCACACCTAACTGGGGATATCAATCAGACAAACAAAACAAATCAGACCAGCAAACAACCAACAACAAAAGCAAAAAATGTCTCTCATCCACATTGAAGCTAGCGCGCAGAACTACGCCTGGGGTAAGGACGCCTCAGAGAGCTTCGTCGCCAAGATGAAGGGTATGTCGAACGACACGTCGGGCAAGAAGTACGCCGAGCTCTGGGTTGGCGTGCACCCAAGCGGCCCATCCCGCCTCACCACGGGCAACAAGCAGCTTCTGTCCGAGTACCTCAGCACCCCCGAGAACCAGAAGAAGTACTTCTCGCCCGCCCACCAGCACTCCAAGTTCGCCGGACAGGTCCCGTATCTGCTCAAGATTCTCTCCATCGGTACCGCGCTCTCCATTCAGGCTCACCCCAACAAGGCGCTCGCCGAGAAGCTGCACGCCGAGAACCCCGACAAGTACAAGGACCCAAACCACAAGCCCGAGCTCATCTGTGCCCTCACGCCGTTCGAGGCGCTCTGCTGCTTCCGCGTGTTGGGTGACGTGATCCACTTCGTCAAGGCCTCTCCTGAGCTGACGGCGCTGCTCGACGCGGAGAAGGTGTTCGGCAAGTACTGGACCGCCTCCTCCATGCCCGCGCAGGACAGCGACGAGGAGAAGAAGGCGCTGCACGCCCTCATGTCGAAGCTCTACTCGGTCGACGACAACGCGTGCAAGGCCGCGCTTCAGAAGCATCTCGCGCGCGTCAAGGCGGCGCCCAAGTGCACCGAGGACAAGGTCTTCGCCCGCGTCTACGAGCAGTACCCGGACGATATCGGCTGCTGGATGGTCTACATCCTCAACTACGTCCAGATGGTGCCCGGCCAGGCTCTGTTCCTGTCCGACAGCGAGCCGCACGCGTACATTAGCGGTGAGGGCGTCGAGATCATGGCAAACAGCGACAACGTCGTGCGTGCCGGTCTGACGCCCAAGTGGAAGGACGTGCCGACGCTGGTGAGCATGCTCAAGTACGACACGACCGGCCTCGCCTCAGCGCGTCACGAGTACGACAGCGCGGAGAAGCAGAACCACTGGCAGCGCCAGTACTACCAGCCCCCTGCGCAGTTCCCCGACTTTTCACTTTACCGCTTCCAGTATGAGCACAGCAACGGCCACGGCAGCGTCTCTGCTGACCTCCCGACGATCGGTCTTGGATTCTGCCTCAAGGGCAGTGCCAAGGTGAACGGCGTGGACGTCAAGGAGTGCGAGTGCTTTGCTGTGCCGTACGGCAAGGTGGAAGTGACCGCCAACGCCGAGCCAGCTCTGATCTTCATTGCCTCGACCAACACGCTTGACAAGTCGAAGATCTGATCCACGTTTTCAGCCGGCAAACGACGGATGAAACACACACACAAACAAACACAAACACAAACACACAACAAAAAAACATAGCTGGTAAGCAGCGCGAGAAGCGACCGCACCACTAGCATCACAAGAATTTTTACCAAACCAAGCGTGCCCGACCAAAAGGAAAAAGAAGAGGGAAAAATACATCAAAAACAACCATAAGGTGCGTTGTCACGAGAGAAGCGACAAGGGATGAACGCAGACGCACTGCAGCGCTGCACCACCACAGCGAATGCAGCAAACATGTGCCTCTGTAGTCGTCTTTGTTGCTGCTTCTCTCGCGGTAACTCCAACACGCACAGCCACTCCAGTAACCAAAATACTCCAGGGCACAGCTCTGTATATATATATCCGTCATTATTTCCTTATTTCTCTTGTTCCTTTTTTGTCTTGCATTTTTTCGTGTGACACCTCTTGTCTTTCTCAGTGTCTCTCCGTCACGTTTTTGTCGATCCGCGCGTTTCCACACGCCACTTCGCTTGATCTTGCGTCACCGAGTACAGTTTGTGAAGACCTGGGACAGCGTAGTGTACACACAAAGAAAACATTGAAAGTTCAGTGAAAGACTGCGTTGAACAGTTTCGTGGTGGTAATGTGCTACTGTCACAACTTGGCTGCCTCGCATGACGAGAGTTTAGCCCTGTGTTAGTCGGCATGCGGCATATAACAGACCGTTGCGTATGGTGAAACGTCTGCCAGTGACTACCCATGCACAATTTTTCTTCGTGACGACACACTTCTGTTGTGTTATTCCTGATCACCACTGTTCGTTCGCCAATTACCCCTCCCCCCCTCCTCCCCCGTCTCTCCCCCGCCGCCTCGCGCTCTTCATTTCTCTTTCTTCTCCTTTTCTGTCTCGCAGCTTTCCGAGACAAGCTCGTCTGGAACACAACAAAGTCACGTCAACAGACGAAGCCATGTCTCGGATATCCCCGGCGGACGCGCTGCGGAAGCGACTCAAGGGAGTCATGGCGCTACCTGGCAACTCCGTCTGCGCCGAATGCCGTGGGCCGAACGCGACGTGGGCAAGCACGAATCTTGGCATTTTCATTTGCATTCGGTGCAGCGGACTCCATCGACAGCTGGGCGTCCACATCAGCAAAGTGAAGAGCTGCACGATGGATAACTGGGAACCGGAGCAGGTCGATTTCATGGAGGCCACAGGCAACGTGGCAGCGAGCAAGATTTGGGAGGCGCGACTGCCCTCGTCCTTCAAGCGACCGGGGCCTCAGGACGGTGCAGCTGCGATGCTTCAGTTTCTGCGGGACAAGTATGAAGCACGACGGTACTGCTCGCACAGTAGTGACTCAGCCGCGACGTCAGGGACGGCCTCTCCGCGCTCGACTGGCGTCTCCTCAGGCACTGACAAGGCGCGGAAGAAGCACAGAAAGGCCAGTACCGCCTCCACCACTGGCGAGGCCGCCGCCGCACAAGGCAGTGGCCCCCAGCGTAGCCCGAGAGCGGCCGCGGCCGCGACGTTGGAATGCTTCTCATCGCCCCTGGATGGCGTCTTCACGCGCTCAACGACAGGCAACTCGACGGCGTCAACCGCACGGTCGGGCACGACCCGCTCAACCAACGCGTCGCCCGTTCCGTTCCCGTCACCGGCTGATGGCCGCAATGGCGATGACACGAGCGTCTCACCGGTGTCGCACGAAGCCCCGTTCGACTTCCGTGGCTTCGTGCTGGCGAACTCGCCCACAACCACGCAGGAACGCCATCATCACCGTCATCACACGAGGGTGCCGTCGTCAGGTGCAAGCGCATCCGCAGCACCCGTGCACGACCTCGTGACGCCACTCAGTACCACTAGTGTTACTAATACTACTGTTAGTGAACCGCCAGCGAATCTTGTCGAAGCGAAGGAAAAGCAAGACCATGCACAGGTGCCTGTGAAGCAATTGGAGGAGATCGCGACGCCGCTTCAACAACCGGACACGACACCACCACCACCACCACCAGTAATGGCAGTGCCGCCTCCCAAGTACACTGCCCGCCCCCCGTCCGGCACCTCCGCCTTCAGTTTTGTACGACGTTATGGGCCTCCACCACCGCCACCTCCACCAGCTGCAGAACCGATTGAAGATGTTGCTGCTATACCCGTGCCCATCGCTCCCTACATTCCCCGTTCACGCCCGTTGGTTTCCCCGAGCATGGATGTGGATGACTCACCAGACCGCGACCACGCCGGACTCGTCTCAGGCAAAGATGGGACCACCATCAACGCCACCGCGCACGGTGACGATGACGTCGCCAATGATTTGGAAGAGCATTATCAACGCATGGAGGAGCAGCTGGCCCTCCTGACGGCACACTTGAAAGCGTCGCAGTCATAAGTGCACTGTTCTCCGCGACAGCTGTCAGAACGGTGATGTCACATATGATTTTTGTTTGTTTTTGCCCCTTGTTTAACGTCTTTGCTTTTCTATCATGTTACCACTTGGAGCGGAAAAGCTATACATGGCGGTCTCACAACGACCACAGTGACATTTCGACCACCTCTTACAATTCGACAAGGTCGCGAACGTCTAGTCAACGACAAGCAACAGCGATCTGCCATCGCCATCCGTGGTACTAGCTGTTTGTCGCCAAGGCTATCATTCTGTACCGCTTACACATGGACCATCAACGACTTTCTCTACTGTCGTGAACCTCACGTTGAGCTCATCTCAGTCCCAACTGCTCCTCTTCTTGTTCTTCTTTGGTTTCACGTTTCTATTTTTGTGTGCCTTTCAGTCAGTGCTCCAGCAACCAGTATTTTTTTTTGTCGCACAACTCCGACACGTGACGTTTCACGCGAGTAGAACCTTCAGGACCTCACTCGTGCACCACACAATTATCCCTCCCTTTCCGGCTGTTTGCTTGCTCTTTCTTTACTTACTGTTGCTGTCCGGCGTACTGGGGTGACACTTCTGTAGACTTTCCCGTTTCCCCTTGTCTTCTTCACTAGCTCATTTGCATTTCACACGCAGCCAATCACACAGGAACGTGCCCCGAGCTCTTTCTTCCGTTGTTCGCAGCTTTGCAGTTCCTTTTCCTCTTTCCTTTTCATCGTGAAAACCCAACTCTTGTCTGTCAGTATATTTGTTCTTGTCTCTGTACGCTTCCGATGCCCGCGAAACACGCCTTTGCGCCTTCGCGGCCCGGTGGCAGTGCCGCGTCAGAAAACAACGCAGCGGCACGACGGCGTGCCAGCAATGGCAGCAACAATGGAGACAGCCATCACCCAGGAGGACGTCGCGGAGGCAGCGGCGGCGCGCGCGATGGCTTGCCAGTGCCGCGCTCTCAACAGGCACCGCGCTTCTGGCAATGCCAGGAGGATGCGCTTCTCTTCAAGGGCCCGCTTGGCGAACCGGTTGGCTTGCTTCCCAAAGACACCGTCGTGTGGGAGCAACAGCGCTACGAGGATCCGTTCTGCGGGTGGTGGGTGGCGATCGGCACACACGAGGGTGAACTCGCGTGGATTGACGTCAACAACTCGGCTGGCTCTCCCCTGCTTCAGGACCCACACACGCGTGCTGATCCAGTTTGGCTACCGGTGGTGGAGGAAACACCAACCACCGCACCAGCAACAGCGGACAGTCGAGGAGGAGCACGCTCACGTGCAACGGCGAACAAGCCCGCAGCCGGGGCCCCGATGGCTGCTGCTGCTGCGGCGGCTCCTCCTGCTGCTGTGCGCACCACGCAAGACGCCCCAGCCGGAGCCTCGGTCGAGATTCACCTTCCGTGCAAGCCAGACGGCTCGACAGGCTTGCCTCTGGACACCGTCGAGTCTCTCTGGCGTCAGTCACCGCCCCCACTCGAGCTCTACGAGCACTACTGGACGTCCATCGCGACTGCCGCACCGCCCGCCGACAAGGATTGGAACCAGCGCTACCAGTCCCTCGTGGAGGCTGTCATTCACCAAGCAGATGCCGCCGGTGACGCAGAGGCACTGCAGGTGCAGCTCGAGGCGGCCGAGCTGGCACTCTACAACTTTCTGGAATCATTCCACGACACGGCCGAGGAGGTGGCTGTCCTCTTCGTCAAGGACCAGCTGGCCCCGTCGAACGCGCGTGCCATGACGCCGCATCCACAACGCAAAGATGTGTTCTACTACAAGGGTCTGCTGGTGACAGTGTGCATTGACACGGCGGACGGGGCGTACGGCGGCGATGCCGGCGCCAAGAAGGTGGCATCCAATGCGTTCCGCAGCTACGCGCTGGCCGCACAGGAAGGCCCGAAGAACTTGCTGTACGTGCCTCTGCAAACGCTCGTCTCCTTTCACGGGTACACGCTGAGCGTCTCCACGATCCCGCCTGTGGACGCGACGGGGTGTCTCTACGCCCCGCTGCGGCGACTCCGCACACCTGAGAGCGGGACCGCCACATCTTCCGAGATCGGGACCGACGGGGTGGGAACGAGCAACAACAGCAACGCTCAACCTGTTGAGGAGGACATGCCGGAAGTGCTCCAGTACTTGTGCGCGCAGTTCAGCCAATCACTGAATCTCGCCGAGCACGCTGTCACGGTCGTGGATCGCCGCACTGGGGCGTCGCACACTTGGAAGACGTCGCTGCCCATCACAACAGAGCTCTACGCGGGTCGCGATCGTCGCATCTACTTGCTGGCTGGTGCAGACCGTCTGCTGCCAGCACAACTGCCTCTTTTCCCGACGACGGCTACTGAAGGAAAAAAGGCATCGTCCTCTGCCACAGCGAGCGCGGCACAGAGAAGGGGCTCCTCCTCGGCCTCGTCAGACCGTCTCGACGGTGACGCGTCCACAGGCCGACTGCTGCGTGCTTCCGTGACGCGCCGTGTGCGTCCCGAGCTGCTCGTACAATGGGCGTCGCCACTCAACAGCGACGTGGCCGTTGACGGTTGCCACGACATCAAGGACGTCATCGCATCCGCTGACGTCGCCGACTTTGTGAAGCGCGACGCGATCACAGCCGTTGCCAGCATGATTGGCCTGCAGCTCCCCGTCGACACCACGCCGCTGCCGCCGCTGCCGTGCACCTTGTGCGACGCCATCATGGAGAATGAGCTGCGCTTCGTCGTCTGCCAGAACGAAGAACGCTGCTGTCGCATTTGCACGCACTGCTACACCAAGCGCCTCTACGAGCACTTCACGTGCAACACCGACGGCGCTGCGGACAACGGCGGTGCCACTGCTGCTGCTGCTGCTGCGAACGCGTCGGACGATGACTGGCGCGTGGCCGTTGATTTCGCCGATGCCGTGCAGTGCGGGGCGTCTCCGCGACCGGCTGACGCACTGCAGATGGAGCCGAGCGTGGCGCGCCTGGCCCACGCGTCCGGGCTGAACCTGCGTTACTTGCCCTTTGTGTACTACCGCCTTCCGCTGAGCTCGCGCTTCGCGACGGAGCGGTACTGTGAGGTCGAACTCGTCGCCCGCGCCGCGGCCCACGTCCTGGACGACAAGCTGCGCCGCGTCACCACCGTTGAAAAGGTGCACTCGACAATTCAGCAGTTCTTCCTTGCTCTGCTGCAGTCCAAGGCGACCGAGGCCCAGCGCTTCTGGGCAAAGGAACTGGGTCCTCGCATCGAGGCGACCTTCGACGGGCTCTGCGCGCCACTGGACCTCTCCCAGCTGTCCGTTCTGCTACTGGCAGAGCGCGTCGAGAGCTTAACGGGCGTGGAGCTCAGCGAAGCGAGTAGAAATTCGCTGACTTCCGAGAAGCCGTTTGTCGAGGTTGTGGCAGTTCGTCCACGGGTCAAGCGCAGCCGCCCACCGCAGTGCCACATTAGTCAAGTGCAAGCGGAGGGACAGCGCATCCGTGGCATGCTGTCCAAGCTGCTGTTGTTCTGGATCGGCTACGCGCCGAAAAATTGCCGTGACGAGCTTCAACCGCTTTACCTTCAAAAGAATCTCACTACTACTTGACGCCGAGGCCCAGTGCCCCTGGCGTCCCTGATGTTCACTGTACGCGTTCTGTGTAGCCCGTAGCAGAAACGCCTGATTTCTCTTTTGATTTTTCTTTTTGTTTTTTTTGTCTTGTTCCGTTATGTTTACGTTCAACAATTCGCACGCCTTGATATCGTGCCCCAACAGATTTACTTCCAATAAAGAGCATTCGTTTACCCTTTCTGTCACACACAACAAGTTTGCTCTCATGATGCGATCGAGAGAGAAGTAGCTTATGATATGTGTGCGTGTACTTGGTTCGGTGCTGTAGTTAGCGGCATCGTCGTCCGCTCTACCGACGTGCGAACGCAGGCCTGTGGTACAGCTAGTTGCGGCCACTTATTTGGTCATTCGTTCGAGTTTCATTGATGACACTGTCATACAACTTTGACACCGACAATAATTAACCAGAGAAGCCGTTTTTTTGTTGTTGTTGTGAGGCTGCATGACTACTTAGTAGCATACCTCTCTCTCACACACGTGTCTCTACTGCATCTCACTGTCTTTCTCGTCCGTCTTTCTCTTTCGTGGTTTTCGTGCGTCTCCAGTCATCAAAGCTATTACTCTCTTCCTAGATCTTCTTTTTGTTTTTTCTCTGTTAAAGACTTGCTCTCTTTACTTACGTTTTGCTTTTCAACACACCTACATTCACCTAGTTTTCATCTCTTGTTCTGTTTTCTCTTTTTTTTGTGCTTCACACCTCATTTTCCGCTCACTTCCATCCAACCCCAGTTCTCTCGCTCTCGCTTGCACTTTCCTTGCCGTTGGCAGCATGCTTGCAGACCTGACAAACAAGGCCGGAAGCGGCACATCGCACGTCCCCCGCAAGACGAGCCCCGCCTCCTTTGTCGTCTCTCCCGTCACTTCCGCCGGCACCTTCGACGAAAACGGCATGCTCGCGCCACCTTCTCTTCGTGTGACGCCGGCAGACGCCAAGGCAGAACTCGCGATGATGCGGCAGCGCATCGTGCAGCTCGTCCACGGCGTCGCGACGTGGGTCGCGCAGTCGCCGAATGTGGACATGAACGCGCTTCACCAGGAAGCGGAGACGGTGCTCATGCAAGCCTCGCAGACCAAGATGATGATTGACCAGGCCGAGCAGTGCCACTTGTTTGAGCCCGAACCCTTCACGTGCTCCGCGGACGGCATGATGGCCCACCCGGCCAGCCTCGATGACACGTCCATCTTTGCCGCGCCGCAGCAAATGCGCGACACCGTCGACAAGAACGGTGACGAAGCGCCGTCGCGTCGCCCGGTTCCCATGCCGGTATCGCCGACGGCGTACGCCCCGCGAAGCAGCACGAGTGGCTCGCACAGCACTGCCGCAACAGAGCGTCAGTCCAACCCTCAACGCGCGCGCTCGCCACACAACTGGCCTCCCGTCGACCCCTGTGTTGTGCTGGTGGTGGAGTTCAAACGTCAGCGCGTGCGGCGTTATCGTGCTCCGGCACCTCTCGAGGCAGGTGCGCACGTGCTGGTCCCAGGCGACCGTGGTTTTGACTGCGGTCTCGTCATCCAGTGCGGCATTTGGAACCCTGCCATCGACGATCTGGAGGAGTCGACCATTCGCACGATGGACACCGAGCCGATCAACGTGCACAAGCTGCGTGACGACTTCCTCTCCATCATCCGCGAGGCCTCGCCGGAGGAGGTGGAGCAGCTGTACGGGGAGCAGGCCAGCAAGGAGCGTCTGGCTCTCAAGACGTGCCGCGAGCTCGTGACGGTCCACAACCTCGACATGGACGTTGTGGACTGCGAGTATCAGTTCGACGGCACCAAGGTCAGCTTCTTCTTTGAGGCTACGCACTCCATCGACTTTCGCTCGCTGAACAAGGATCTCTTCCGCATCTTCAACGCGCGCATCTGGCTCGAGAACGTCAATGCCAAGGTGCGCAATGTCGTCCCCGACGGCGTGCCAGTGCGCGGGCGGAAGCCCACTCATCGCTACAACGAGTAGGACGCATGTGGGAGTCAGTCGCCTCTCAGTCCGACTCGCAGTCCGCTACTCGTTTGTTGACAGCAGAAAGGACGGTTTCTTTCCTTCTTTTATGTTTTCTTTTCTTTTTTTTTCTCTTTCCTTCACCAGCGTGCTTTGAGTTTCGTTCCTAGATTCACCCTCTTTTCCTGTTCTTTTCCAATGCCTTCCTTTCTCTCGTATTGCGCCCCACTGGGGTGACCTGAAGCGTTGAAGAAAAGGAGAGAGGCTTGTTTTCCTCTCCCCCACCAGTTTCGTACAAGACAGAAAAAAAAATGCACGCAAAGTGCAGATACTAGATTCTCCTCGGCCCAGTAATCTCGCCGCCCACCTTTTGATGACGATGATGATGCCGATGAAGCTGACCCGGCATCGTGTTGTCTTCATGTTTCTTTTTGTTTGTTTGTGAAACCAAGACAGTTGTCGGAGTTGCCAACTGAATAAAATAAAGGCCAGTATTAGTGAAGAAAAATCACGTGTGGACTTTGTTTCCTTTCCACACCTGGCTTCCAGATATATCTCGAGTATACATCTTCCCCCCTCGCTGGTTGTGTGACTTGACAGACGGAGGAGATACAGACAGAAGTCGTACCCATAAACCGAAATGCGCTCCCGAAGATGACCATCACAACTGATTGCACATCACTACGTTCAGTTCCACGTAAAGAGAAAATACAGAAAGAGTTGGAGAAAAAAACATGAAAACCGAAAAACGAGAAACACAAACACGTTCAAGCTCGTGCACGAAACGAGACCATTGAAGCAACGTGCGAAGGAGTGACCGAGGTGTAGCTCATGCGACTGCAGGATCTTTCCTGTATCCATGTACCTCCGTTCACTCTCCCTTGCTTTTGCTACGAATCCAGACGTGTTCATAGATCCACATCTCGTACTATTTTTGTTGTTTTTTGTTGTTGTACTACTGTCTCCCACAAGAGGCACTGAGCTTTTCTTGAAGCTCCGTGCATTGTGTGTTTGATGACAGCTTCATTCTCCCTCTTTCTACGTCCTTCTTAGCCCATGTACTCACGTTGTCGCGTGTGTGTCAGCGTTTTTCCTCGCGGACGCAAACAAACTACCAAAACAAAAAATACCAAAACACGCTCTCGGCCCCGGCGCTGAGTAACCCCGAGGAAAGAACCCTCTTGTGAGGTATGCAACCACTGATGGCGTTTCCAGCTGTGAACCAAACGACTTGCTGACGGAAAATACCTTCTCCTCAACCGTATCGAGAGATGTGCCACATGTTCGGTACCCATCATTGTCTTGTTTGTTGCACGATCAGTCGCACAGCGAACGTAACTCGCTCTCGTCACCCGTCATTCCGCTCACTCATTTATCATATCCCCCCCTTTTCCCCCCTCTTTCTCGATGCGGTAGGTCTGGCAACCTCGTGTGTACACCTGATCGGCAGGAATGTGAATCCGAGACAGGTCTGCCTCGCTTGTTTCTTTTTATTTTCCTCACCTGCGCCATAGAGTGACTTAGAGAACGTTATTTTCGTGTTCACTTCATCGATTCCCCCTCCTCTTGTTTTCCTTTAGATTGACACGAATATCCGGTCCCCACACTATCTTCAATGGCACAGCAACCAGCCAAATTGCGCTGGAAAGAACACTGCTGGTATGGCTTGTCCGCGTCCCAGTTCGGAATGGCGCTCGGCTTCTCCGGACGCATCTCTGACTTCATCGACTACCTGCGCAATATTGTGGGGACCGAGCACGAGTTCAAGGGCAACTCATTCACGAACCACGGCATCGTCACGGAGCCGAAAGCGCGGGCCTTGTACGAGGTTCTGACGGGCTCGCAGGTCCACGACGGCGGTTTCTTCCTCGCGCACGGGCGACTCCTTGGGTGCTCACCGGACGGTCAGGTGTTCTACCACGAAGACACCGTTCTGCGTTCATCCGCATCGTCTCCGCTGTCGCCGCAGCTCGGCAGCAACGCGCCGTGGCTGGCGTCCCGTGCAACGCCGACCACGCCACTTGTGGATTCTTCCGCGCATCCACAGTCTGTCGCGGCCGGTCTGAGCCGCTTTCCATCCAGCAACGCACTGAGCGCCACGACGCAGTGTGCCGTGCGCATCCCTTTCAGCAAGAAGCGGTCCCGTTCGAGCGGCCCCAGGACACCCGTGACCACGTGCTTGTCGGGCAGCGCCGCCGCTGACGCTCTCGCGACCACGACCACTACCACGACCGTGGGTCCGGAGGTCACAAGTGAGGTACGGACACGTCCGTCTGCCCCGCCGACTTTGAGACAAGATAGTGAAGATGTGCTGACCGTGCGGACGCGGCGAAGGCGGCTTCTCGAAATCAAATCCCCCTTCCGTGCACTGTATGACTGCAAAAAGAAGGAGTACCAGCCATTTGGCATCCCGCTGAACTACATGTGCCAGATGCAAGGGCAGATGGCCATTGCGGATGCCGAGGAATGCGACTTCTTTGTCTACCTGGATCAGCCGTGCCAGGTCGAGGCGTGGCGAGTGAAGCGATCGCGGGCCTTTTGGACCTGGGCGGAGCCGAAGCTGTTGTCGGTGGTCGCGTGGACACGTGACGGGCCGCCGGACTGGCTTGATCGCCGCTTCAGCTTCGAGCCGTTTGACTTCTCGTCGCTGTCAGTGGAGCCACTCGTGTTTCCTTTCGACATCAGCGTCTGTGAGTCTCTTCGTGACGCGCAACGATTCCGGTTCTTTGAGACGTACCAATGGCCGCAACGGCGCCCACGCGAACCAGAAAGCACAAGTTGTCCTGCACAAGGTGACGCTGCCAACGCGACCCAGTTGTCTACATCGTTGGTGTTGTTGACGCCGTCACCAGACGCACAACGCACAGCGCGTGTTGTGTCGTGCGATGCCGTGCGATTTCTCTTCTGCGACGCGGCTCTCTCGCAAACGTACTCGCTGGAGAGTCTTGCCGACACCTTTGCTGGCAGCGCAAGCGTGGACACAGGGCCATCGGCGGATGACAAGGCGAAGCCAGAGACAGTCGAGATTGAGGCGAGCGCGCCCTTCACAATGAACGAGGAGGCCACCACATGCCTGCGTCAGCTTCTGCTCAGCGTGGAAAGCTGGAATACACTACCAACCGACGAGCTACCCTCCATCGGATGCGGGGTCCCAACATCCGCGCATCAGCAGCAACAACGTCTGCTCGTGCGATTGACTGCCCCGTTGGATTGGGAGAAGGCAGAGATCCTGGTCGAACATGTCTTTACGCACGGTGAGCCGAACGCTCATGTTGAGGAGGAGGACGATATTGCAGCACCTCAGCAACAGCACCTTCTCACTGTCCGCTGTTTCCACCAGCGATTCTTTGAAGGCCTCACTCGGAACAAGGTGCCGAGTACACCAGCCACACCGCGTGCATCTCGCGTGGCCGAAGAGGAGCTGCTCTCGCCGTCGCAGGCTGCACACGACGGCGAAGACCTGAGAGAAGCGCTTCTCCACCGCACATCCGTCAAGGACGCCGTGGCAGCTGGCGAGTCGCTCTCACAGCACATTCGCCTTTCTCTCAGCCCCGTCAAGGACCACACCTCTATCCCGTCGTCCACCGAGGACCCCACACCGCCGATCGCGGAACCCAAAGTCATTGAGGAGGACGACCTTCTCGAGCTGATTCGCTACGCCAATGACTGCAGCGATGTGTGGGTCGTCGGTGCACAAAACGAGCACGACAGCGATGTCACAGCACAGCACCACACACGACCGGTAGACGTGGATAGCGAGGATGCCGGCACACTCTTCACGCTGGTTGTCGGGAGTGGATCGACGATGCGGCGCCTTGTTCAACACGCACTAGAGCCCGTCGCGCCGGTTTGTCCGTCGCATCGTGCAGACTCATCCTCTGTGCCCGCTCTTCTCACTCTGTTGCGCCACGCGTGTCTCGCCACGACAACCACAGAGGTGAAGCGCACGGCACCGAAGCTGAGCGTGGTCCTCTGCTACGTTGAGGAGTCGCTCGCACTGCCGGGTGACGCTGTGTTTCCGCCTCTGCCGTGCTTTGTTGTGAATGGTCCGTCAGAATACTATGCTGTCCGCGAGCACTGCCTATCTGCCTTGTCGAGCTGGCCCTGACAGGCCTCAGTCATTTCATTTTTTGCTGTTGTTGTTGTCAGTGCAACTCTCCCAAGCATCGTCACACTTTCTACTTTCCCCCTCATGGTGTCGTGTTGTTATCTCCCTCTCACCAGAAGTGAAACCCATCACGGAGGATCTCCTTCTTTTTCATACAACAACGTCAACAGTACCACGTTGACCCCCTCATCATCTCTCTTCTCAACGCCCCTCTTCTTACTGGCATCTTCTGCTTTTTCTCCCTCCTCCTCCCATATTTGCTTTTATCACCTCGTTTTATGCAGTTGCGTACGAACCAGTCTTTTTAGACTCGCAAGACCCCACTTTCCCCTCTTTTTTGTTTGCGTTGCTTGTTTGCATTTTCTCTTTGCAGCTTTTCGTCCGTTCCTGACTATCGTTCGACATCTTCACCCCATACCACCACTCACACACACACATTCTCCACACCGCCATTGGCTGACTCAGCTATTGCCACACTTGAAAGCTACAGGTACGCCATCATGAGCATCAGCAGCGCGACTGTCAATAACAGTGACGTGCAGGGCATGTATTACAGCGCGGTGCAGGTCGACTACGAGAAGGTGCACGTCGACCCTATTCAACGCATGGTGCCCGTCCTTGGCGACGCACCAAGCGGTGGTCTTGTGGACTACGTGGATGACCTGAAAAAGAAGAAGGTGCCCTACAAGCTGCTCCCGCTAGACGTGGAGGGCAAGGACGCCGACGAAATCAAGGCCGCGCTTGCCCCGCTGAAGATCCACTATCTGATCCAGATTCTGTTTGTCCGCGAGCGTACGAGCCGTCGTGTCATTGAAAACGAGGAGTTCACATCCCGCTCGAACATCAGCGTCGGCTACCAGTACACCACCCCACTGCGAAGCAAGCTGCTCTCCTACTGGACTACCAAATTCCTGGAGGAACAGGAGCGGGCGCCAGAAGGTGAGTCGATGCCGAGCTCTGTCGCTGGCACACCGCACCACTCCGCAAACGCTCGCGGCGACGACCCACACGCGTCTAGCCCTGGCGCGCGCAAACCAACAGACGAGAAGAGAACGAAGAAGGTTGCTGATCACGATGAGGATGCACTGAAGCGCACTGTCGCCAACTTTGAAAAGACTCTGAACCGCCTTTTGGACAGCACGCAAACCCCAAACGGTGCGAAGCCGTCCGGACCCGTGACGACCAACGTGCAACCTTTGGTCCTGCCCAGGGTGGACAGCACGCCGTTGCAAAAGCAACGTACCATTGCGCCATCCGACATCCACGTCCATCAGAAAAGTGACTCGCATGACTCCGACGAGGATGGTCAAGACGAACTGTAAGAAGGGAAATGACAAGCGCATACTGTAGCAACGGCGCTGCCCATCATTAAAAGAGTTACTCCTCGACGCAGCCGCGCCACCGTCTTTTTTCCTCTTTTTTTTTTCGTGGTTTCGTCGCTCACTTTCTCAAGTACCCGATGCCCTGTATCTTGTGTACCTACCCACCCCATTCGATAACTCCTACAAAATAGCACATCTGACAGGGAAGCCGTTGGATAAAAACTGGTTCCTCCCCTCCGGACGGTTTGACCGACATGTGGCTTTGCCGTTGTTCTCCGCCGGATCGGCACATCTTCATTGACCGTCTGTGTCACACGGTGGTCCGTTTACACACACATTCTATGCAGCTTCCAGTCGCGGTTCAACGATGGTTGAACTGACAGGAACTATTGCAGTTTCGTCATCACTCTATCAGTCGTTCACGTTACGATGACGGACCTCCCCCCACACACACATGTTTTTCTCCCTCTCGCTCTCTATCTTTCTGCCTCCGTCTCGATGCTTCTCCATTGCTGCCTATCAGTTTAGTACGCCCTTTCGTTTTCACTTCGCTTTCCCTTTTGCCATCCATTATACGCGTGCCTCTCACTGCACATAAACGGACGGGATTGTGTCTGTTCTTTCTTTTCTCGGTATTTTCTATTTGTGGTTTTTGCATCAGCCGCGTCCTTCACCTGCGCGTGCGCTTAACCACCCCCTTATTATATTTCGTTTTCCTTTTCTCGGGGCTCCCTGTTCGACACCTCGTGTGCACGCTCAGCTGTCCTCACTGTTAAAGCAACATTCAGTCATGTCCTACCCCGGCAACCCCAGTGGCACACCCCCACCTCCCCAGGGTGGTCAGGGTGGCTCCCTGTTCAACATGATGTACAATGCTCAGCAGCATCAATATCCCCCACAGCAGCAGCAGCAGCAGCAACAGTACCAGCAGCCACCCCAAAGTGGCGGCTACCAGTCGCAGCCCTATTCGAACCCACCACCGCTGCAGTACAACGCCCCAGCGCCACAGCAGGGCGCGTACTCGCCTCCGCCGATGGATGACGACTACTACAAGGGCTTTCACGACGGCGTGGTGCGTCCCTCCGGCCCAATCTGGGGCAGCGCGCTGACGTGGATCGCCCCCGTTGTCGTGAATCTCGCCTTCTTCATCGGCCCGATCTGGTACTTCCGCCGCAAGTACATGCAGGCGATGGCCGGCACCGCGGGCAAAGCTGCCGCGGGCTCGAAGAACCCCATGAGCAGCATCATGGAGATGATGAACCCGATGAAGTCGCGCAACTTCCGCACCGAGGTGAAGGGCACCAAGTTTGACGACGTCATCGGCATCCCAGAGGCCAAGGAGGACCTGAAGCAGTACGTCGATTTCCTCAAGGACCCCGCCAAGTTCACTCGCCTCGGCGCCCGCCTGCCCAAGGGCTGCCTGCTCACGGGCCAGCCCGGCACGGGTAAGACCCTCCTGGCGCGCGCGGTGGCCGGCGAGGCCAGCACCCCCTTCTTCAGCTGCTCCGGCGCTGACTTTATTGAGATGTTCGGTGGCAGTGGCCCGAAGCGCGTGCGTGAGCTCTTCGAGGAGGCCAAGAAGGCCGCTCCGTGCGTGGTGTTCATTGACGAAATCGACGCCATCGGGTCGCGTAACCAGGGCGGACGCAGCATGGGCGGTGGCGGCAGCAGCGAAGAGAACCGCACAATCAACCAGCTTCTCGCGGAGCTGGACGGCCTCTCCAGCAAGGAGGCCATCGTCGTCGTTGCGGCCACCAACTACCCCGACGCGATCGACAAGGCGCTGCTGCGCGAGGGCCGCTTCGATCGCAAGGTGAACATCCCCATGCCGGACAAGAAGGCCCGCGTGGAGCTCTTCGAGTTCTTCCTCAACCGCGTCGTGACGGGTGATGCCAACTGCAAGCCCAAGATCCAGGTCTTCCAGAAGCACGACGGCAGCGCGGAGGGCGGGGCGACTGCGACCACTGGCTCGACGGCTGGCGCTGCCGATGGCGCGGGTGACGAGAAGGCGGGGACCAAGGTTGAGATCAAGGATCTGGATACGCCCGTGAAGGTCGTGCCGGGTGTGAGCAACACCAAGTACGCCGAGGCGTTGGCTGACCGCACGCCTGGTGTGTCGCCGGCGCAGATCGCCACGATCGTCAACGAGGCCGCCTTGAGCGCAGCCATGAAGGACGAGGAGGTGGTGCCGCTCAAGTACATGCAGGACGCGATCGACGACGTGCTCATCGGGAAGAAGCACCGCCAGCGTATGAGTGACCGCTCGCTGCACCGCACCGCATACCACGAGGTCGGACACACGATCATGTCCTGGACGTGCCCGCTGCAGAAGGACGTGATTAAGATCTCCATCATCCCACGCGGCCGTGCCGGTGGCTACACGCAGCAGGTCCAGGACGAGGCGATGGAGCCGCAGACAGACGAGTTCCTCTTCTCGCAGCTGTGCGTGTTCATGGGCGGGCGTGTCGCGGAGCGCATCTTCGAGGACGACATCTCCACCGGTGCGATGGACGACCTCCAGCGTGCGACGAAGCTGGCGATGGAGAAGCTCCTCAAGTACGGCATGTCGAAGACGATTGGCCAGCTCGCGTTCAAGCCCAACGACCGCAACGATGGTCGCGCGTGGATGACCTGGTCCGAGGACTTGCACGCCAAGGTGGAGGCCGAGGCACGCGACCTCGTGCAGCGCGCGTACGCCCACACGGAGAAGACGCTGATCGCATACAAAGACAAGCACCACGAACTCGCCGAGCTGCTCCTCGAAAAGAAGGAGGTCAACCGTGATGACATCCAGGGCATTCTCGGGCCGCGTCCCACGAAGGCCTAAGCGGTGCAGATACAAGCCAACCCCGGATGCCTCTCTGACACTTCTACTCTCTTTCCTATTGTTCGTTTTGCGTTTTCTTTCTTTCTTTTCCTTGGTGGCAACGCGAATATTCTCCAACGGGCGTCTTTTTTTTTGTTTCTCTAGCTATCTCCATGTCCCTTTGTATACGGACAACACACACACACATACACAACACGCAGAGAGAGAGAGATGCGCGCGCAAGACGAGTTTTTATACCAACCCGTACGCGGATAGCCGGCTCGTGAGTCAAGCGCAGACTGACAAGTGCGCTGCAGATGATCTTCGCGCTGCGTACTCCCCCTTTTTGTTTTCTTGTTGTCCGTTTTTTTGTTTTGTTCTCTCGCTTTCTCGGGTTCCCTATTTCCCTATTATTCACATTGATCAGGATTCGGTTCGTTTTAATCAGCTGAAAAGACAGCACAAAAGTGCACGTGACCACGTGGCAGCAGTCAGAAGAAGAGTGGCCCATGGTGGACTACCAGAGTCCACACAGTTGGAACATGCATGTGCCAACAAGATGTGCGTCTGTGAAGTCAGGGATCGCCGATTTGGCCGCAACCCAGCCCACGTCGCAAACACGAGCGCCGCTGCAGCTCCACCTTAAGGTGGTACTGTGCCACTGTTGACCGTTTGCTTTGTGTAAAGCGTTGACCTTGCGCTATCCTCGTTGGAGGCTGGGTTGATTCGCGCGGTGGCATCTAAGAGACAGTGCAACGACTGCTTTCGCCATCATGTCTGTTGTCCTCTCTCTCTTACACGCACCATCTCACAATTCTCATTCTCTTTTGCTGTTCCTATTCGTTCTCTAGTACGCCGCTTCCCGACTCTGTCCTCTCTTTATTCAGACTATCGCGCTTTCACATTTATTTCTCTTCTTTCATTTCTCGTTGTCAAGTCACACACACACAAAAAAAAAACAGGATGGCCTTGGTGGAGGAGTCGCTGCCGCTTCCACGCGATGTCTACCCGCTGATGAAGACCATGCGTGATGCGTTTGATGAGATTATGACCATTCTCCAACAAGATGAGACGCGTGTCCGCCGTGGCTACATGTTGCTACAACAGCAGCGCGATGCAATGGTGCACGACATCGCAGCCTGGCACGGGCAACGGCCAGATATCATTGTGCCTGAAGTGGATCGGCAGACAACACAGCGGCGTGACGACAGGGAGCGTCACGTGCCGAGTGCATCCGTTCTTAGCACAGAAAACGAGCACATCTCGTTGCACGACGCCTCCAGCATCGTCTCAAGCTCGGCTGCCGTTCACAGCACCCCGCCGCTCGAAACCTACTCGCGGGGCAACGGGGCTGTTACCACTGCCACGACTCGCCTCGCTCGACGCGCCACGCAGCCGTTTGCGTCTCCGCAGCCTCACAAGAAACACTCATCGGCGTCGCAGTCCCCTCCCCAACGCCGTAGTCCCCCGCACACCCGCCTGTCCCGTTCTGCTCATACGCAGGAGATGGACCAAAGCGAGGTCTCCAGCGAGGCACTCTCGGAGGCGTGGACGTCGTCTCACAAATCACCCCCACGCCGTGACAGTTCTCTTCGTTACCGCAACGGCCACGATGACGACTACAGAGATGATGATTATGATGAGACTGGTGTTTACAATCTTGGATGGCAGACACGCCCTCCAAAGGATGACGTCACACCCACGACAGCAAGTTTCCAACACCGCTACTACGCACCTGAACCAGCAGCTTTTCATCGCGTCACAGAGCGAACGCGCTACACAGATGCTCTGGCACGGCTACCCGCAGATCCACTGAATCGGGCCTCTCCACTCGCCTCACGGTCACCCGTCCGCCCGTCCACCCGATCGCCGTCCTTCTGGATTAATGTGTGGCCTTGCTTCGGCACCTTTTCGCGTACCTGCAGGAAGCCTGAGCGTGTGCTTGTCGCGAGTCACTTCCGCTACATGGAGGACGTGACGGAGGTAGCTTCCAAAGCTCTACATTGCCAGCCCGCTCCGTTGTACTTGTACGAAGCAGATGGACGTCTCACACGCGATGTGACCGGGCTGCAGCCAGAGCAGCACTATCTTCTATTCCCCTCTGGGGGCCGCTACGACGACGCATTCGTTCCCGTCGCTCTGCTCGAACTGCTCGTGAATGACGCGAAAGACGCTCTTTCTCGGGAGCTGTCGCCATAGTCGCCGCCGACCTGATTGTTGCTCTTTTTGCTTGGCTTCCTGGTTGCTGTTGTTGTCTTCATTCTCTTACATCTAGCCTCAATACACGGAAACGCAGCGGCAGCGAAATCCACACCTCGGACGAAAACTGAAACACGTGTTGTCTCTGATCTGATTGCCATACCGGAACCGCTACATGTTGCGCACACACGCAAGTGCGTTGAAAAGCGAACACAACGTTCGTTGGCTTTCGCGACAGCCACCGCGCTCATTATGCCACATGAGTTGCTCACCCTTTCTTCTACCCCACTTACCGTTTGACATATCTCTTCTTCCCTTCTACATGTCTGTACTTCTCGAAAACGCTTTATTTTTTTGTTTGTCTATTTTCAGCTCAGCCTACTCTCTTTTTCCCTCAGTGTCTCCCGTCAATTTGCGACACATATGGAACGCCGACGTGTGACGGGGCTGCGGGCTGATCGCCAGCAGAAATTCTCGAAGGAGGTGCGCAAGGCCGCGTTAGAAGACGGCCGCAACAAGAAGGATGCCGAGCGCGCGCGCATGGAGACGTACCGTCGCCTGTGCGAGGCGGAGGGCATCAAGTCGAAGCGCCTCGAGGAGTACGACCGTGCACGTGAAGACGAACGCTCGAATCTGAGCCGCAAGCTTGAAGAAGTCGACTACGACCAAAGCCTGACGAACAACGAGAAGAAGCGGCGCAAGTTCAACCTGAAGCGCAAGTTTGCGGCCACCACCATCACCGAGGTTGTGGGTAAACGCGACAAGAAGAATTTCGCCACGGTCAAGATGGAAGAGGTTCAGCAGCGGCGCGAGGCTGAAAAGGAAGAAAAAGAGAACGCCCGTCGCGAGCGTGAACGTGAAAAGAAGAAGCGCATCGGCGCGCGCAAGGCCCGCACCGCGCTCTTTTCACAGCGCACATCCCGCGGTCAGCCTGTCATGTCCTCGCGCGTGGAGTCGCTCTTGCACAAGATCACCAAGTAGTGCTGGCCTTTCGAACCACGTGGCAGGACGCTGTTCGACTCGGTTGCGAGACGCTCTTTCGTTGCTTTGTTTCTTGTTGCCGTCGTTTGTTGGGCCCTGTGCCGCTACGTTTAACACGATTGAATTTTAATTGTCAAACTCGACCTACGCCGAACAGAACAGAACAGAAGAACAACCGCCGTGAATCTCTGTCCCGCTGTTTTGCACCTGGCCTGCGCGCCAAACGCCGAATAGCGCACATCTCATTCACCTGCACGCTCGTGTCCGAATCTGTTCTCTTCTGACAGTGTGGATTCGTCGTCGTCTCATTGTTTCACTTCTTCCCGTTTGCCAACTGCGAATTCTCTCTCTCTCTCTCACGCCCCCCCCTTCCCCCCTTTTCTCGCTCGCACTTCTCAGTGGGTCCGTTTCGTTTCGTCTCTCAGTGTCGACTGTTAAGCGTCGTGTCCTCCCTTGTCGTGCGCACACCAACACAGCTTCTGTGACCGACACGCGCACATTCGTCGATGAACAAATTCCAATTGCATTCTGACTTCAGAGTGTTTGGGTATTTAGTGGGCCTCATTCTCATCAGCGTCGGTATTTTGCTTCCTCTGGCTGCGATGGGTCTCCGCTCACGTTCGCTATTCCGCCGCCAAGGTGTCCGACCACCAGAGCCGTTTGAGTGAGTTGCGCCGCACTCTCTCACCTTGTGTGGACCTCTCTCTATTTGGGCTTTGTGAGTGTTGTTGTGAGTTTTTCTTGTTGTGCCGACAAAATGCTGCGGGTATTGCTGATTAGACCAACAGAAAAAAAAGCAATCCACACGCAAACCGTGACAAGTCAAAGTGAACGCACCTCTCGAAGGGCAATCAGGCGCACTTTGCCATGTGTTGCAGTCTCGCGATTGTGCATTTGGCGGATAGCTCACTGCACGTAAAACCAGCATTGTGGCCTCGAAGGATCTCTCCATTGTCGTCAGGTTTCAGGACACCAAAGCTGCCGTTTCATCACGACGACAGCACATCAAATCCGTCGTGCTAGAAACCTAAGATGCTCCATATCTATTCCAATCTGATCGTTTCTCTCTCTATTCAACTGACCTCCTTTCCTTTCCTTTCCTCTGTCGTTTCTCTTGTTTGCATTCACTGCATCCATCTCGATTGTTTTTTTTTGCATTTGCGAGCAGTCGGCCGTGTGTTTGTTTGTTTGTTTTCTTCTTTCATCTTCGGTTCTACTTCACGTTTCGGCTTTTATCGCTGTAGTCGCCACTCGATGAAGTGTCTGCGGTACCACGGCACTTCAGCGTACGTTGCCACGTCGTTGCGCAGCTCAGTGACCGCACTCGCGGGCTCTCTTCGCTTCGTCGCCTCCTCCACCAACGGTGGCAATGACAAGGACAAGAACGGCAGCGACGCGCCGCGCGACACACCGACAGGCGTGAAGGCGGGAGCTGGTGTGGCGTTTGCGCAGGCGTCGCCCACTGCGAGTGCCGTCTTCAACGACCCTGCGAGTGTCTACACGCACACAATCGTCTCGCCAGACCGCAAGGCCCCGTCCGGTGTGGTCAGTTCGTCCGTGGCCCCTGGTCCTACAAGTGGAACCACACGCCGGACGACATTTCAACGCGGACAGCCGCTGCAGTTCGTGTCGAAGGCCAACGCTGGTGCGAGCGCCACATCCGCAGCAGCCACAACCGCAGCGAGCGGGACCGCTGTTGAGAAACGGCCTGATCAGGAAACGACGGTGACCAAGGCGAAACCAGAGCACGGCCCCATGGTGCCCGACTACGGTCCACTGCGCGCGACTGGCCTGTGGACGGTCGATGAAATCATGGACGACGAGAAGAAGACGGTGGACTTCCGCAAGATCGATGAGGTGGAGAGTGAGATTATGGAGAGCATGCACGTCGTCGATGACGCACTCGTGCCGTTTGAGGAGGAGGAGCGGTGGAAGCACAAGCTCATGTTCGTGCACAAGTTCAAGAAGACGCCGAAACACCTGACCTGGAAGGAGCTCGGCGAGGAAATCGAGTGTCTGGATTGCAACATTGAAGTGGACGAGCACCGCCCCGAAGAGATGTTCACCATCTCCTTCACCTTCACGGACAAGAAGACGGGCACGCGCGACATTGTCTGGACCGCACGCAACGACGTGTCCTACTCGGAAGGCTTCACCGATTTACTCGCGGCGGTCGGTGCGTGCCTGGGTCGCGCGGACGTGCATCGCACCATTCGCTTCGACGATGGCCTCGGCACACGGCGCGACCTGACGATCCGCAAGCGTTCTCGCTACACCTCCGACATTCAGCTCGCGTTCCGACCCCCGGAGACGTACAACAAGTTCGAAGACAAGGCCTCGCGCGACGAGTACGAGGACTCCCTGGAGGCGCAGGGTATGAGCACGTGGGGCTTTCACCCCGCCCTCATGGACCCCGAGTTCAACGAGCTGGACTTCCAGGACCCCGAGGGCACCTACGAACTCGCCATGTCGGCACACGCGCTCTGCTTCATCGTGCTCAAGGGCGTCAATCGACTCTTGGCGCGTCCGATGAAGGAGTTCTATCGGCCGTCACAGCTCATGCGCACGGCCAAGGTACGCTCAGAGGATGATCTCGGCATCTCCCACGCCATTGCTGGCTGGCTCGGTGCCGAGGAGCAGATTTACCCTCACTACACCCCCATCGAGGCCATTCAGGACCACTGGCTCGGCAGGGACGCCCCCTTCTCCATCACATCCATTGTGAACAAGCTGCGCGAGATGACCTACCTGAAGCGCGAAAACCCAGAGTTCCAGTCGTGGCTCGCCGTGCGCCAGCGTGACACGCATCTGGCGATCCGCAACATGGGCGTCAAGCTTCTTGGTGTCGGTGCCAGCACCCTGTTCCTCCCTGTTGCGCACAACGCCACTGTCAACCGCCTGCTCCCCAAGACGCAGCAACGCCGCCTGGAGAGTCGCTTCTCACTGAACGCAGTGCTTGACCTCCCTGATGAAACCCGGCGGATCGACGAGTTCAAGCAGATCACCGGGCATGCGCGCCTCGCTGGAGCCCCTGTACCACCACCCTCGCCAGAATCTGCGCCGAGTGCAGTGGATGCGAAGCCAACCAAATGAAAAAACGGGCAACACCAGTAACTGAGGCTGTGCTGTCTCTCTCTCTCTGTTTCTCCCTCGGCATGTTATCGTTCGTCCTGTCTGCCCTGGTCTGTTTTTTCGTGTCTCCTTCTGGTCACTGCCGTGACTGCTTCACGTGGTGGTTGTTTGCGGAGAGTCTGTGTCGACGACAGTCGTTGCCGTTACAGTTGTTGTCCGTGGCTGTTTGATTTCGGTTTTGCGCGGTTGATTGCACCTGTTAACACCCTTTTGATCACACACTTAAAAATCAGACAGATACACACAAACAAACTGACAACAGAGCAAACAACTATTAGACTACCCAAGTAGAGTCCGGTTGGCGACTGAGCCCGCTTTTTGGTTTGTTTCTGGTAGCTACACTGTGGTGCCGTGGCTGACTCCGTGCGGGTGCTCGATGCGGCACAATCACAAGTGTCAAGCGCTGTCGAGACACACACACACTGTGCATCGTGGTTTTGGGTTCACACCGCCATCAACATAGATGTGTGCGTGCCATCACAGCATCGGGCTTTGCAGCGCCCCTGTCATATCTGTGCATTTCAGAGCGCGAAATGTGTGTTACAGTCTGTGCGTACACATGTACTGATCATCTCTCTCTCTCATGCTTACACCTTCCTTTCCCCTCCTACTTCCTTCCTGTTGACAACACTGTCTCGCTCCGCGTAAACAATGAAGGTTTTTCTTTTCTTTTTCTCCTCGTGCACCATACCGGTCAACATTGCGGTGTGCCACCTTCTTCGTGTGTACATAGTTCGTTCCTCTTTCCTCTAGACCATCATGTCTGAGAACGTGGACTTCTGGTCCGCTACCATTCAGGCGTTCGCGCCGCTGCAGCTGCCCAGCCCCGAGCTGACCGAGAAGCTGCTGAAGCGGCCCCCGTTTCGTTTCATCCACGATCTGGTGAGCAACATCAATGCGCGGTTTGCCGCGTACGATCACATCATTCCGGCCGACATGACGGACGCCAAGAACATCGACAGCAAGGAGTCCAAGGTCGCCTACCTGAACCTCCTCATCGACTACGTTGGCTCGCTCTTCAACACGAAGCTCGACGTGAGCGCGAAGAAGATCGTCTCCGGTCACGAACCTGAAAAGACAAACGTGTTTCTGCAGTATCTCGCCGCCGGTGTGGGCCTTGCACAACAGGACAAGGCCAAAAAGGCCGCAGAGAACGCTGCGACTGCGCCGGTATCGGCGCCGACAGACGTTGAGGCGCCACGTGGTGAAGCGCCGCCGCCGCCTCCACCGCTCGCTGATCCCGCTGCGTACGGCATGCCCGAGCTGCCCCATCGCGACAGTCTGCCACGCAAAAAGTCCAGCTCAGCCGGACAATCCGTGGAACGCTCGCAAGCAAAAACCGACGCGCTGACGGCATCGAAGCAACTGGAGCAAAAGCTCACGACGTACTCGATCAACCTGGGCATGGTCGAGCCTGAGTCCATGGCGAAGCGTGGCGAGAGCATTGTGCAGATGTGGAAGGACCTTCAGGAGCCAAAGACGGAGACGACGCAGTCAAAGATGTCCGCGGACGCTCTGGAGGTGGCCATCCAACGCCAAATAGATCAGTTGAAGCAGCTGAACGCGTTGCTGCAAGAGAACAGCGAGGTCGTGGACTCACTGGAGACTTTCCTGGTGTAGTCAAAAAAGACGCACAGAAAAGTCCCATCGTTTCTCACAACACCACGTGGGGGTGTGGGTGTCTGCGCGCACGTTGCGTCTATATTATGTTTGCCATTTTCCCTTGCTTTATGTTTCTCATATCCCCCTCTCTATCTGTCTGTCGTCTTCGTCGACTCAAAGCACTATGAATGTATTTGTCCCTTCAAAAAGTACGAACAGGACAGGGGGCAACGTCGCTGTACGCCGCCGTCTGAAATCCTCACCGAAGAGGCACACCACAACTTCTCAAAGAGGTTTGTCCTTGCCCTCTAACAGTCACACCAGCGCGCAGTCCGCTGTGACGCGCGACACGCTCGCATGTTTTTGTTGTCGTGGTTGCTGTTGTCTGCCCTGCTTTGCACTTTCCACTCTGTGATTCACCTACTCCTGTGTCCCCCCACCGTTCTCACTTCCACATCTACAAAGCCGTTAGGATCAACTGTTTGTCAACAGAGGGCCGCTGCTCTTTGTTGTTGTTGTTTGTGCGTCCGTTCCCTCGCTGACGTTGTGTCGTCGACTTTCAATAGAGATAGATCAAGCCGCTGTTCTTGATTCGGCGACAAATCATTAACTAGTATCACTGTTTCTTCCGTGTGAGTTTCTGACCTCTCTTCTGTCAATGACAAGTAATAAATCTCAAACTGTCTCGCCTCGAGGCACCCATAAACATAATGGCCAGGGCCAGTTTGCACCTAGGGAATCGGTGCAGGACAGACTCAAATCCATAGGCCAACGCGTCGCCGCCCTTCAAGAGTTGCTGAGTGGTGCACCGTCAACGGACACGTCGAGGCTGGAACGGGCTGTGCCAGAGGCATGGACACTGCTGCTTGAGCTGCGACCATTTCTCTTTCTGGCGTGCGACCCATCGTCACCGCATGCCGAAGCCAGCAGTTCCGTCGCATCTGCCTACCGCACACACGAGCGCAAGCGTGATCTTCATCACGTGAGCCTCGCGTTGCGGTTGTACAACACCCTCGCGCGCATGACGATTGGCATCCCTCACACCACGCTACACGCGTGTCTGACACTGTTGGCGCTGCTCCCGCAACTGTCCGTGAACTTTGGCGCGGCTGGCTCGGACGCGGAGCGGTACGTCGATGGTCTTCGCCACCATCTGCTGTGTCTGGCTGCGGTCGACGCCACCGCTTTTGCGACCCTTGTGAAGGAACTGCTGGACAAGCTGATGCCGTTTGTGTCACCAGGTGTACAGAGTACCGTCTTGTCGCGTTATCCGTTCGCTCGCCATGCGCACGGCATGGGCAGTCCTTGCTCGCTTCGTGTCTGCCCACTGGATGCGGACCAATTGGAAACGCTCGCGGCATCGCTGTCTTTCACGAGCACAGACGACGCAGAGGCCCTCTTTGCCTCCCAAGTTGTTATCGCCACGCCGCAGGACTACGCCGCATCGGCACAGGCACTCGCGAGCCTCTTTACAACATTGGCGACCGACAACACTCTGACGTGGACGACCGGTGACCCATCTGCCGTCACCCCGCTCGTGGACCTTGGCTATCAGCTGGTTGATGAGGGATGCGAAGAAGAGGAAGGCCAGCGTACGCATGCAGGGCAAAAGCGTGACCGTGAGGACGGCACGACTGCTGCAGACCTCGCCAGCCAGCGTCAGGAAAGCCACCGCAGTGGTAGTGGTCGCAGCGGGCCCAACCAGCGCGACCTGCAGACAATTGGCCTGGCACTTTTGCGGGCTCTGGCCGAGGCCACACTTCTCCGAACCTCTGCTCACGGCACCATTGTCCTCCGCACGATGCTGCGGCTGTGTGCGACGGCGCAGCACCAAATCTGCACACGGAATAGCTGCACGCTCGATTCTGCAAAGTTTCTCGTCGATGTGTTGCTATCCCCCACGGACGGGGCGGAAAATGGATTGGGTGTGCTGTTGCTCAGCGGCACCACGCAGTCTCCGCTGGACGCGTTTCTTCTCACGACGTGGCTCGAGACGCTATTTAACCAGCACGCGTACCTGCGCAAGCAGACTTGTCACACCGCTCCCACTGAGCAGGACGGTGCCCTTCCGCTCTGTGTCGAACACGTATACCGACTTCAGCAGCTCCTGCAGGCGGCCATGTCTTCTGGGCCTGCAGCGCCGTCGACACTTGATGCTTTAGGGCCGTGCGCATCGCGAATCAGCGCGCATCTCGCGTCCCTGTCTAACAGCCTCTGCGGTGTTGTGCCGGTGCAGTGGTACGAGACGGCGGAGCGTGGAGACGGCACAGCCTGTCCAGAGCAAGAACTATGGGCATTCGTACCATTTGGCGCACAGTCGTTCTTGGCGGCGCTGGTGGGCTCTCTCACGCAGTTGAAAGAGACGCTTTCTGTGAGCCATTTCCAGCTGGCCAAGGCACAGGCGTACGCCATCGCCTCATTGCTGTTTCAGCGTGAGATGGCCTCGGGCGGTGGCGAAGATGACGACACCCCCGCCGACCTCACCGAATGGCTGCGGCCGCAACTGAACACACTCGCTGCTTCTGCGGTATCGTCTGCGTCTGCAACGGACTTCCCTATCCGCTTCACAGAAGTCGTCGCTGATGTTGTGCATGTGCTACTGCAGCATCCTGAGCCCGAGCTGACGCCCTTGTTCCACGCCTTGATTCTTGTCATGCGCATTGGCCGACAGAAGGAGCGTCGTGACGTGTTGGATAAGGCCGCGCTCACCGTCTTGCAGGCGGTGGACGAGCACGTCACCAAACACAAAAGTGCCATCACGCGTGCCGCACCATGGACGTGGCGAGCGCTGCTACGCGCCGTGTCTTGGAATCTTCCGACACCACTGGCGTCACACACTGCCGCGGTCATTGGCTCGCCGGGAGATCCCAAACAAGATGAGGAACGTGATCACGAGGAAGACCACAACAGCAATCTCAGCAGCGACTTGACGGCGCCCCTTACCAGTCACTCGAGCGGCGTGCTGCGGCACTTTCTCGTTCTTCTCAGACGATGTCCCGCTTCCCACGTCTCTGTGCATCGCGCCTGTGTGACTGGGCTGCTACGAGGCCTGTCGTCACGCACCACGCAGATACTCACGGTGCTCGCAGAGGCCACTGATCTGTCGCTTGCCGCACTCTATCACCAATCCGCCAGTGGCCCCGCCGGTGACGACGTCGCGCGCGTCAACCGTGTGAATCGCGAATTGCGCTGCTGCGCCGGCTCACTCGCGGTGCTGCTGCAAGACGCTCAGCCACTGCTTGCCTTGCTCGTGCAACTGTCGCAGTCGCCTCTGGCTGGTGTGCCTGCACTGGAGGAGGAGGAGGAGGAATCCGCCTCGCTGCAAGACACGTCCGCAACGACGGCAGCAGCCGCGAGCGGCGCACTGCTACCAGATGGAGCGCTCCCTTTTCTGGTGTCCCTCACTGGCGTTGTGTTGCTTGCACGCGAGTGGGTGTTGCAAGCACCGACGGTCGCACCGCTATTCCTCGCTGCTGCGCAGGAAGAGCCCTTTGGCTCACGGCGTAACACAGGGACGACCATTGTCGATGTCGATGACGATGACGACAATGTCGGAGATCACAACAGTAATAACAGCGACTCGGAGCTAGCCGTCGTGAACAACAAAATAGAGGCCGCCTCTGGCTCGCCATACATTGGCCAGTTTCCCACCTGTGTGGTGGATCTCGCGAGGGACGGCATTTCCGCCTTGACAACACGTCTCTCCACCTCGTCTTTGTCATCGACATCGGAGCAGCGCGTCGAGCTCTCGGCGCTGCTTGCATGCCTCGTTGCACTCGCTCCAAACGACGACCGTGGCGACGCGATTCTGACTTCTGACGAGGTCGTCTGTGACGACAGTAGCAACAAGGCAAATGGGCTCGCCTCCCTCGTCGCGCTGGCACTGTGTACAGCATTGCAGCAAAGAGAACAGCTGCCGGAAGGGTTTCGCACGCTGGTGTTCCTGGATCGCCCGTCTGAAACGGAGACGGAGGCGCAGACAGAGCGGCAAAGATGGCAACTGGTCGCGCTGCTTTTCTCTGGTGCAGGTGCGGCTGCTGTGGCGACACGCGTTGTGCGACAACTCGCTCCCAAAGTGTCTGTCCCTGCCCTGACGCAGTCGTCGGACGCCTTGACCGAGTGCCTCTCACTGCCAGCGCACCCGAACCGGCAGCGCAGCACCGGCTGGGAAAGGTGGGCTGAACGTCTTCTGACCATCTGTGCGGCTGCGTGGCCGTCTCCAGGGCTTCCACTGCCTGTTTCGATGGACCTGCGTGTCCCGCTGCTGGATGCCGCGACAGCCGTGCTGCGATCGCTCTCGTGGCGACCTGAGGATCTCCTTCGGCGGGCCCCCGATATGGTCACGAGTGCCTTCTTCGCGATCCTCTGCACGCGCTTCGACGGCGCGTCCCCCGGCACGTCCCTGCGCACGGCCATGGACCTGATTGTCCCGAAGCTCATTTTCCACTCCGCGTGGAGCATCACGGATGTCGAGCAGGCCGTCGCGCAGCTGGAGTCACTCGCGGCGGGCCCCGTGGCAAACGCCTGTCTCGAGCCGACGCTGGCCCACGTCTTGTTGCAGCACGGCACCTCGGCCCCAGCCGCCCTGACGGACCTTCGACGCTTATTCGAGTACCTCCAGCTGGACGTCAAGGACCTGCCGAACATCACCGTCAGTTGCGTCCCGCTGACTGTGCTCAACCTCCTCTCTCTCGCGGGCGACAGTCAGCTCCGCTTGTGGCGAGAACGCGAAAGCCGCCTGTCCACCAGCGCCAGCGTTGGTGCCCAGGACGCCTCCAACGACCGTGTCCGGTGTGCTGTGGATTCCGTGCCCTACTCCTTCCTGGAGCTGGCATTGCGTCAGGTCATCTCGCTGACGGAAGCCGCGGCGTCCGTGAAGGATGTGCAGCTCGCTCTGGACCGCCCGCTGAGTACGCAGGTCGCTAGCCAGGCGATGGTCACGCACAGCTTCGACGTGCTGGATCGTCTCATGAAGTGCATGGGCGTCACCCTGACGCAAAGCACCATCGAGTCCCCTGTGCCGCAACTCCGCATGAGCCCCGTCGTTTCCGTGCACACGGGCTGTCGCTGGCTGCTGGCGCTCGCGTCGTTTCTGCGGTTTCTGGGGCCGCACACGACACTCATGATGGCGAAGCTGCCTCCCATCCTCGAGACGTGCTGCACGCAGGCGAGCCTGGTGCGTGTGGCCTGCGCCGTGTGGCGGGAGATGATCCAGCAGTGCACGGATGCGTACCTTCGCGAGCATGCCGCGACGATTGTGGTGGACCTCGTGGCGCTGGAGCTCTACGCGGCGGCGATGGATGACGTCGCCCTGGCCACGTTGGCGAGTGCCATTGCGCGTGTGCATGCGAAATCCAGCGAGGCCCCGTTTTGGCAGTCGTACTTCAAGGTTCTCGGCGGCCTGAGCCGACTGGTCGCGAGTGTGCAGCCGAGGCAAGTCCTGGCCACCCCTGCTGGTACCACGGCTGGCAAGACGCCACCACCCCCAGCGCGCGGCCGAGGGGGACGCAACTCCGCGCGCAAGACCACAGCGCAGGAGGCGCAGACGCCACAGCCGGATGGCCGTGCCAGCGCAAGCCACATCGACACCGCCGCGGCAAACGCAGACGCGATTGCGAGTGGCTTCTCTTTCATCATGAACTCGAGCTCGTCCAAGTGTAAGGCCATTTTCGTCCGCGCGCTGCACCGGTTCCTTTCCGAGGCGGACGAGACCGTTCTGCACGAAGTCACCAAGGCCGCCGCCACGCATCCGCAACTCATTCCCACGCTGCTGCAGTGCTCGCGTGAGTTGGAGCCCGCGGATGTCCTTGATGCCCTCAGCTGTGTGGGCATGATTGGTGCCGTCGCGCCGCAGACGGTTTCCCGCTCAACCACCTCCGCAGACAGCAAGGATGGCGCACCACCGCGGGACGCTGGCGAGCCACGCAGAGTCGGTGAGGCGGGTGCATCGCGGTTGCAGGTTGGCACGGTTCTGCAGTGGCGCGTTCTTGCCTACGTCCTTCTCAGCGAGTACTGCACACGTGCACTCGCCAACACATCCGATCCGGCCATCTACGATCGCGCCGGATACGCCGTGCAGGAGCTCCTCTTGCTGTTCGCACGCCGGGAGCGGACGGCCTCGAATGGCCCACCACTCTTGAAGGGTGATGTGCTGCACGTCGATGAACTCGAGCGCTACAACTGGTGGCACGACCTGGACACGCACAGCAAGCAGCTGCTGGAGGGATTCACGACGACACGGTACGCGGCGCACCGACACACACCGTCGGAGCCGAGCTACCCGGCGTACCACGCGGGCATGCCCTACTCACACTGGCTGCATGCCTTCTTCAAATCGCTCTCGCCGCAGTGCGACACCAAATTCTCGCAGATGATGGCCGCACTTCGCAACGTGTCGCGCCGCGACCTCACGCTGGTCACGTTCCTCATTCCCCACATGATCGCCAACATTCTCGAGAACGCCGTGGACGGCAGCCGTGAGAGTGCGGTCGCCGTGGACGTTGTCGTGCAGGAGATCGACTGCTTGCTCAACGCCGCCATTCACGGTGCGGACCACGGCGGCGGCAGCAACAGCAACGACGTCCTCTCGCTGCGTTCACAGAGTGCACTCGAGTCCAACGCGGTGACGAGTGTGACCCCACCGACGCTGCGTGTCGATGAGCACGTTCAGTTCATCCTGGGCGTACTGGAAGATTTGCAGCGCGTGCGGTGGTCTCTGCTGCGCATTGGTCGCCGGCTGGAGGCGCCGCCGCGTGGCGAGCCGGTGAGTGAGGAGATGTGCCTCAAGCTGGCGGACCAGTACCGCGACTTCCTCGGGCGTGTGCGAGCGAGCAAAAAGGCGCTCGCGGCGATTGAAATCGGCAGCAACATGCGCGCGCTGCGGTGTCTGGAGAGTCAGGGCCGCCTGCACTCTGCCGCCGACGAATCGAAGGAGGTGCCGCTCCAACGCATCTTTGCTGCCCTGGGTGATCGTGACTCGGCCAAGAGCATCCACCGCCTCATGCACGGACTGCTGCCTGAGAAGGCCGCCTTCTCGTACGAGAACAGTGGCGAGTGGCAGCAGGCGATCCAGAACTGCGAGCTTGTCCTGCAGCACAAGCCGCACAGCGTGGCGCACCAGTTCACTGCCCTTCGCTGCATGCGGCAGCTGGGCCAGTTGCATTTCATGTCGCGCTACGCGCAGTCGCTGCTCGAGGAGGCAAAGCAGCAACAGCAACAGGGCACCCATTCACGCGCGGTCGACAGTGTCGTGTCACGAGCCGCCTCTGTTGTTGGCAGCACTGGTCGGCGCTCTCGCGGGGCGGCGACAACAACAGTGACAGCAACGACACCAAAAACTGCCACTTCGAAGGCTGCCGTCCTTCCCGACTCCATTGCGACCCTGCAGAACTACGCCAACGAGGCGGCCTGGCGACTCGGCGAGTGGGACAAGGTCGAGTGTGCCGACGAGCTGCCCGCGAGTCTGGCGGCCCCGGTCGCGCAGTGGGTGAAGCTGCTGCACGGCAAGGCCGCACCCGAGGCGGTCGCGCGCGCCACGCACATGCAGCGCTGCAAGCTGGCACCGATCGTCCAGCGCACGTGCCGCGAGAACTACTCGCAGTGCTACCCGTACGTTGTGATGCTCCACACTCTCGCCGACCTCGACGGTGCGAGCAAGCAGCTGCAGTCCGGCGGTGGCACCTCCTCCGACGCCTGGAATGAAGGGACGCAGCGGCTCCTCATCGACACCCTCAACGCGCGTCTGCAGGTCACGGACGTCAGTCTCGAGGCACGTGAACCGATGTTGTCCTTGCACCGGGCCATTTACACCGCACTGGGACTCTCGGCGGAGGTGAGCACCACCTGGCTCGAGCACGCCCGCCTCCTGAGAGATGCCGGCTTCCCTGAGGCCGCGCTGATCGCCGCGCGCCAGTCGTTCTTGGCCGCCCCGAATACGCAGCCGAGCTACTACACCCTCGCCGCGGAGTTGCTGTACGAGATGAAAGCGCCCATGCAGGCGGTGGAGTTTGTCAGCGAGCACGTGAGTGACCCTCACCTGCCGCCCGCGTTGCGCTCTGACCTGCAGGTCATGATGACCAACTGGCGCCTCGAGACGGGCTCGCAGTCCAAGGACGAGGTGATCGGATCGTACCGCACCGCGCTCGAGTTCCAGGACACGGAAAAGGGACACCACCACCTCGCTCTCTTTCTGGACAAGCTCTACATGGTGAACGTGGACAATGTCGAGACGGAGATGAAGGGCGTTCGGGAAACTGACAAGGTCGCACTGGAGCTCTACAACGCCAAACTGATGCAGCTAATCGAGGACTACGCAGTCCCCGCCGTCTCTCAGTACGCCGATGCCTTGCTGGACGGTCATGACACCGTCTCCGTGTCTCTCCCGCGCCTGCTCACCTTGTGGCTGGACAGCACAGTCAAGTTGACGGAAATGAAGCGGCTGGCACCGCGCAGTGCGATCGACGCCGAGCGGCTCTTGAAGACGCTCAACCGCGCCATGGAGAGCTTCCTCTTCGACAAGAGTCGCAGTGTGGCGCCTCAGGTGCTCGTCACGGCGCTGCCGCAGCTGCTGTCGCGCCTGGGCCATCCGTGTCCGCAGGTGGTGCCGATCATCACGCGGGCCGTCGTGCTCCTCATGACGCACTTCCCGCAGCCCTGTCTCTGGATGGTGATGCCGATCGCCTTCAGCAAGCAGGCCCGCCGCATGAGCGTCGTCAAGCAGAACATCATTCCCCCGTTCGTCGCCGCCGACCCAGGCCACAAGCAGATCCTGCAGAACGTGTTCGACATCTTTGTCGCCCTCATCGAGCTGTGCAACTGCCCGGCGAGCACTTTTGCCAACAACGCCAAACTGACGGCGCAGCCCTTCATCCAAAAGGTGGAGTCGGTTCTGGAAAACGCGCACTTCATTGTGCCAACCATGGCCACCCTGTCGCCGTGCATCACCGCGTCGGAGCTGTCCGAGGTGTTCCCGTCGTCGCCGACCTTTTTGCGCTTCGACGACAGAGTGGACGTGATGTCGTCCCTGCAGAAGCCCAAGCGCGTGTGGGTGCACACGAGCGAGGGCACCGTCGTCTCCTTTCTCTGCAAGTCAAGGGACGAGCCGCGGAAGGACATTCGCATGATGGAGGTGGCGTCTCTCATGAACACCTTCTTCCTCAAGGACCCTGCCGCGCGACGCCGTAACTTCAGTCTCCGCCGCTACGCGATCGCGGCCCTCACGGACGACTGCGCGCTGATTGAGTGGGTCAACAACATCAGCACCTTGCGCAACGTGGCGACGCAGTGCTACGGCCTCGACGGCACCGGCGTGCGCATCTCGCAAGTCAAGGCGTGGCAGGCCAAGGTGGACAACAAGACGCTCAGCAAGCTGGACATGTTCAAGAAGCACATTCTGCCCACCGCGCCGCCCGTGCTGCACCAGTGGTTTGACGCCACCTTCGCGACCAACGACCAGTGGTACCAGGCGCGGAACCTTTTCACGCAGTCCACCGCGCTGTGGAGCATCGCGGGTCACATCGTCGGCCTCGGTGACCGCCACGGCGAGAACCTCATGATCGACATGCAGCGCGGTGAGATGCTTCACGTGGACTTTGCCTGCCTGTTCGACAAGGGCGAGACGCTGGACGTGCCGGAGCGGGTGCGGTTTCGCCTGACGCAGAACATCGTCGACGGGATGGGTGTGCTTGGCACGGAAGGACAGTTCCGCGCGAACTGCGAGATCGCTCTGCGGTGTCAAATGCAGAACAAGAACGCCGTCATGAGCATCGTCGAGACACTCCTCCATGACCCGCTTGTCGAGTGGACGCAGAAGACCGGCCGCCCATCCGTGAACCCGAACCGCCTCATCCAGCGCGTCTCGCGCCGTCTGGACGGCTTCCTGGACCTCTACACGGTGCCGCCCGAAAATGACACCATGGCGCTGAACGTGCAGGGGCAAGTCTCAAAGTTAATCAGCCACTCCTCCGCGATCGAGAATCTGTGTGAGATGTACATCTGGTGGATGGCCTGGCTGTGAGCGTTGCTACCGCCTTTTTTGTTTGTTTTTTGGTTTGTCAATCTCCCTTGTGTGTCTGTTTGTGTCGTGGTGGCTCATTCGTGTTTTTGTTTCTTTTTTGAAACGTGTGCAAATGTCGTGTTTTATACGAAAAAAAAGAGGGAGGGAGGATGGGAGACCACTGCTTTTTTTTTCGTATGTGTGTTCGCTTTTTGGCACACCTCTGCGCGAGATCACTTTCTGCTCTCCTCTGCAGTACGCCACACTGCACGCGGCCCACAGCGACGTTTCCTCCATTCTCCTCACCTAGTGTTGTTGGTTCCTCGATCATTTGTCTTTTTGGCTACCCTTATCCTCACCGAGTCGACTCCTCCCACCCTGTCCATCCACTTATTTTGCCTTCCCCCCCCACCACCACCTCCCCGTGTCTCTCCTCCCAAAAAGGTATAGAAAACAAACCAAACAAGAAGCCGAGCTCTCCCTGTTACCGGAAGATGGTGGGAAAGTGGCTAGGCCGACTGTTTAGCCGCAAAAAGCGCACGCCGCTTCCGCCGAAGCCATACGTGGACACGGCCTCGGCCGGGCGTCACATGGTGGATGCGCGCATGTACGACATGGAGGACCTGAAGCACATCGACCCCGAGAAACCGCACTGGCAGGACCCGCGCTTTGACTCGCGCGAAAAGGTGCCGTTCTTTGACTTCTTTGGCTACAACCGAGACTGGAGTTGGACGCTCTTCAAAGTGTTCACGCTTTTCTTTGTGGCTATCCTGTACTGGGAGACGCGTACGTTCCTCATCATGCGCGACGACCCCGGGAAAATCACCAGCACGACGTCGGTTACAGCTGTGCCCGATTACGCTCGTGACGAGGACGCGACGGAGGAGGAGCTGCGCAAGGCCGGCTACGTCTACGTCGGTGTCAAGAAGCTGGACCACCTTTCGCTCAACACGCCACCCACCAACCCGCCTCCCAAGTCAGAAAAGTGATTCACGCGCGCTGTTGTCGTTGACAGGGACTTTTTCTTTTTGCTGTTAACGTCCTTTGTTGTGCTTACAGATATACACACTCACATCTACAACCACGTCACACAAGGAGTCGGGTGTGAAACGCTCGTGGCACTCGAGAGTGGAGCACGATATGCGAACAGAAGCAGAGAGAGACCACAGCGTATCTCATGCGCGCTATGGCAAGCACAGCAACGTAGTGACAATCATGCGTGCTGAAGGCTATGAGGTTTTTTTTTTTTGCCACAAGCTCCCGACCCTTCTCTCCTTGCACTCTCCTCCACCTCCTCACCTTTTCCCTTCTTCCTTCCTTCCTTGGTCGCATCTTTTCTTACAATTATGTTGAACGACTCAGTTTTTCTCTTCTTCTGTAGTGGTCGTACTTGTTGACCGTCCACCGTTGTTGTTTCATTCGTCAGTGACAAATCATGAACGACATCTACGCGCGCCGTTTGGCGCAGACGTCCATGTTCCACAATCTGATGCGAAGCCACAGCACGCTGTGGGCCGCCACGCAAATCACAAAAGAGAAGTTTGACACCAAATTCATCAAAGAGGAGCTGATGCGCGTCAACGGGCACCGCACCATGCCGCTTCTCATCGCTGGCGCGGCCGAGGAGTCGCTGGGACAGCTGCACTTCGCGCACCTCACTGAGCACTGTGCGTGGTCCGAAAGCGCGCGTGCCTACTCGGTTCAGAAGCAGACGCCGATGACGCAGCACATCGCCGCGATGGGTCGCATGACGGAGACGATCACGCAAACGCGCACAGCCACCACCTCACAGACGCTCTTCAACGAGCATATGGCCCGCGTCGACGGCATCAGCGCCTTTGAGGAGGAGCCCATCATGGACGACGCTGAGTGAGAGCCCCTGCTGTGGGATTTGTTGTACGCGATGGTGTTGGTTGGGGCATGGATGCAAGCTGGTTGACAAGAGTGCCCTGACACTCGAGTTTAGTTTTTTGTTGTTGTTGTTGAATTTCCTGTTGTCTTGAAACGTTCTAAAAATGAAGTGAACACGCGTTGTGATGGCATCTCACGGCCTTTTTGCTGTTGTGTGCGTTCCTCCTCCGCTTGGCACGCTCACTCCGTGTTGTGGGTATTTCGCTGCGCAGCGGTATGGGACGAGTTGGCCAGCCCACACACTCCTGTACCTTGTACTTGAGCTCGTACAGTATATTCACTCACATATCGTGACAGTGGTGTCCGACTTGATTCCAAGGATGCCCCCTCCCTCCATGCCCACCCTTCACGGCACACTGCCTTGCTAAATCGCCACACTGTCTTATTCTCTCTCGCTCTTTTTTGTTCGTCGAGTCTCATTGAGTGTGTGTCGAGGAGTCTGGGCCGCATCAAAATCGCACGACCGCCGCTCGTCGCCTTCACCGTTTTCGTCCATTATTGTTGTTTTCCCTCTTTTGCTGTACCTCGATCCCTTTCCACCTCGTTTCAACTTATCCACAGACGTACACATATCAGAACAGATTCTAACGTTACTGCCCTGTACTCGCGACCAGTCGTACACGACCTGACAGCTGTGCATTTGGAACGCACTTCGCACTTGCAGACCCTTTTATTTTGTTTGTTTATCCTCGCTCGCTTTATTTATCTCTTTTTGAGTTTTCTCTTTTTGTTGTTGTTTTCCTCCACACGTGTTGCGTTTCTTTTTCCGTACCTCTGTGTGTGCGTAGAGTGCGACCGCGATGAAGGCATTTCGTCACAAACTGAACCCGAAAAACATCCGGGATGCTGTGCGGCGGCGAGGTCACAACCACGACAAAGACAGCGACGACGACGCCAACTCTGATGACAGTGCACATGAGATCTCTGTCGACGACTCTCAGCAATCCCAATCGGCAGCGGGCCCTCCTCCAGGATGGGGCAGTGGCTCGATCGGCGCGTTCAACGCCAGCGGGAGCGGTGGTGTCTCGCCGCCAAATCTCCCTCCTGGCGCCAAGGTCATGACTGGCCCGCCACCACCCGGCGTGCACGTTGTGAAGATGCCACCGGGGTCGCGTCCTGTGTCCCCGAGCGGCACACCACCCGCCGGCGCAAAGATCATGTCCGGTCCCCCGCCGCCTGGCGCGAAGATCATGTCTGGGCCACCACCCGCTGGCGTCAAGGTCATGAACGGCCCTCCTCCAGGAGCAAAGATCATGTCAGGGCCGCCTCCAGCGGGCGCCAAGATTATGTCCGGGCCACCACCTGCCGGTGCCAAGGTGATGTCCGGACCGCCACCCGCCGGTGCCAAGGTGATGAGCGGCCCTCCTCCACCGGGTGTGAAGATCATGAACGGACCGCCACCAGGGGCCAAGATCATCTCTGGACCACCACCGCCCGGTGCACGCATCGTGTCGTCGTCCCCGCCCTTGTCGCGTCCCGCGTCGCCAGAGGTGCGCCCCGGCTCACGCAGCCCTGAGATGCAGCGACTGCCGCCGGGAGCCAAGATCATCATGGGGTCCCCTCCGCCAGGTGCGCGACTCGTCAAGAGTCCACCCGCGGGTGGTTTCCCGGGCTCTGCCGTCTCGCCGCCCGCGTCGCCGCCGTTGAAGCTGATGATCAAGTCGATGAGTCGCCCACCGTCACCGGGGCAGTCGTCGCCGTCGACTCCGCAGCTGAACAACCTGAGCTTTTCCAAGTCTCCACCACCACCAGGCAGCATGCTGTCTTCGCCACCACCAGCGGGCGTGTTGAAGCCGACCCCAACGGTGCCGAAGCGTGCGCCGGCTGTCCCGCCACCGGGTAAAATTGCGAGTCCGCCCGCGTCAGCCGTGTCGTCTTCCAAGAAGCCCGAGACGCTCCAGATTCCACGCCCCAGCTCGTTTGAACAGCAGCAGGCCAACAACAACAACGACGAGTCCATTGTTCTCGAACCAGAAAGCTCGGAGTCAAACATCGACTTTGTCGTCGACAGCAAGCCCGCGTCACCGGTCGTGACCGCGTCGAAAGCGCCCGTCAAGAAGCCCGAGGCGCCAAAGCGACAACCCTCTCCGTCTTCTACCTCGGAGGACACCAGCTCCTCCATGTTCAAGGAGGAAGCGGACCTTGTGACAGCCTTGCCCGCACCCCGCTCCGTTGGGTCGCCACAGTCGGCAATGTCAAAGGACAGCAGCATGCGCAGCTCCGTGCCCAAGACCGTGTCGAGTGCGAAGGGCTCCTCCACCCAGCACGCCGCGAAGCCCCCGAAGGCGAGCAAGCCCGCCCCTGAAGCACCCAAGACAAAGTCCGCGGCCAAATCAAAGCCAAAGAAGGCGAAATCCAGTGCTGACTCGGGCTCCCACACCCCATCGCAGCGTCTGTCACGGACACCATCGAGCATGCCGTCGCCGCCAGCCGAGGTGGACCACACGAAGCGGCGAACGCCACAGATGTCGCCGTCCGTCGCGTCGACAAGCGAAGACGTCGCTGCCGGTGGCGCCATGGCACTTGGTGCCCTGCGCACGGAGGCACTCACGCCGGCGCTGCGGACGAAGATTGCCGATCAGTTCCTGTCGATCCTGTGCCCACAGCAGTACTACGGCAAGGTGAAGAAGCTCTCGACCATCCGTCCGATTCAGGCTGACCGGCGTCTTGCCCAGGGCCTCAAGAACAACAACTCCATCTACGTCGCCACCAAGGGCGAGTCCCCCAACCCGTGCTTCTTCCCGCAGCTGCGTCTGCTTCCCGCGGATGCCGTCACGACGTCGTCCTCGGACGCGACCGTCTCCACGCCCGTCATTCTGTACGAAGCCGCGCCGGGCCGCATGCTGTTTGCCGACACGGAGCTCGAAGGGCGGCGACTGCTGGGCACAAACGCCACTGCCGACAGCTGCTTTGTGCTGTCCACGTCGTCGATCTTGTTCAGAGATCCGGCCCAGTACGTGCTGCCCGTCGCGACCTTGACGGTCGAGTGGACGCCGTATGCCTCCGCTGGCTCGGAGCCGCAGTGCCCGATCCACAAGAAGGAACTGCAGCTGTTTGACCCGTACAGCAAGGAGCTGGTGTGTGCGCTCTGCGCATCGAAGCAGGCGGACACCGCCGCCAGCCGGCTTGTCGTGATCCCAGATGTGCTCTCTGGCGACTCGCGCAACCGCATTCAGACGTCCCTCACCAAGCAGCTCGACGAGGCGCAGCGCAGCGCGAAACTCTTCGTCGGCCAGCACCAGCGCATCGCGCAGATGCAGGAGAGCAAAAAGGTGGCCGTCAGCCAGCAGTTCGACATGCTGCTCGCCGCAATCGAGTCGAAGCGCAAGGAGTACCTGGAGGCGTGCGACGCCGAGTACGGCTACGCGATGAACGACGTCGCGCGAGAGATCCTCGTCTCTGACGAGAAGGTGCAGCTGCTGGCTGCGGCAACGGACCATCTGCGGTCTGACAGCACCACGAAGCCGCTCTACTCGATGCAGATCGCCACCGTTGCCGAGGCACTGACCGCCAGTCGCACCTTCCCGGCACCCTTTGCGAAGAGCTCACTCCGCGTCCCGACCGTGTCGTCAGGCGTCATGCCGAATCTCGAAGGTGTCATGGCGGAGCTGCAGGCGCTCAATCCGAGTGTGCCCACTGGCACCACCGCGAGCACCCCGAACCGCCGCCTGCGTGCGAGCACTGCCGCCTCGGCCCGCGGTGCCGCCACGTCACCCCGTCGCCGTCCTGATAGCTCCCACCTCCTGGCGTTGGACAACAACGGTGTGACACGCGCACGCAGCGTCGGGGCCTCCCCCCAGTCCACCCCGTCCCCGCGACGGGCGCAGCAGCAGCGGATGTCGTCCTCCTTGGCCTCTGCAAGTCGCAGCCGCCCACTGAGCCCGTCCAACGGACTCGTGCGCTCACCACGCCGCGCGCCGCCGTCACCACCTTTGCGTCGCAGTGGACCAAACGCAAGTGTCTCGCCGCGTGGCCAGCAGCGCCGTGTATCGCCGCAGAGTCGCGACCGAGGTGTGGACGACATCAGCGACAACGTGGACGACGACGGCGTCGCGCTCACTGGTCGAACGTCGAGAGGTGGCATCATGTCGGTGCCCAACTCAACCGGCACGTCCCTTTTTGACTTCCCATTGCAGGAGCTGCTCGCGGTCGAGGAAGCCGAGGAGGCCTGCCGCCCGCACGCCGTGCAGTGGTCGTTCAGAGTCGACGACCCGGGCGACTGGGTGGGCATCGGCGTCGGCGTCGGCTCCACCATCGACGCATGGGAACGCAGCTCGCGAAACGACTTGTCCCACCTTTGGATCGTGCCGTACGCGGGCCGGCGACAGACGTTCCTGCTCCGTGTAACGGTGAACTCTGCAGCAGGTCACGCAAAGCTGACCATCCACGACATCAAGGGGCGGCAGCTTGACGATGGTGCCATTCCGCAGTGGAACGCGTCACGTATCAGCTACCCGCAAGTCACGTTCGGTGGCCGCGTGGGGCAAGTACGCATGTTGGACCCCCCAGCGTTGGTGTGAAACGAGAGAGGCTATCATTTCCGTCGCATTGCGGTTGACCACACGTGCAGGCACAAACAAACACACACACGAGCCGTGCTTTCACCTCCTGGCGTTGCTCTTGGTTTCCCTCTCTTTCTGTAGTTTGTCTGTACCATTTTCACTGTACTCTTATATGACATTGCTTTTGTTGCTGTTTACCAACCTCGTCCCGGGAGATCATGGCTTTTTTGTTGCTATTGTCGCTCTTCCCACTTTTTTTTGCCTGTGTTGCTTTCCGTGTTTGTTTATTCTCACCGATGAAGCCCCAAGCTTCGTAGAACTATGACCCTTTTTGGCAACCAGAACAACTGTACCGTCGTTTTCTTTCCCTTTTTTTCCTATTCCATGTGCCGCTCTTCCTTCACCTGTACACGTCTCTTTATCTTTTCTGGCACTGTGACTGTTCTTCTCAGACTATCTCTTTTCCACCACACACACGAAAAAGAAAAAGAAAAGCAAAAGAGTAGCAGTAATGTCAGAATCACCAAGTTTGGATATTTGAGTGAGTGGAAGCATCTGCGTCGGCTTTCGGCAGTGTGCAAAGAGCATACATTAGCCACAGCGTTGTGATGCCATCTTCCCGATGCATTTCTGAGAGTCACTGTTTCTTTCTCTCTCTCTCTCTCGCTCGCCGCTCTGTATGTGCCCGACCGCATGGTTTGTTTTGCGAACTCTACACAACGAAAGACACTGAAGTGCTCTCTTTCCTCTCAAATCACAGTTGCCCCTGCATGTGTCACTACTTCCGTCTCTCTTCTCCTCCGTTTTTCGCTCTTTCTTACCTTCTTGTCTGATCAACTCTTGCTCACATCCACATATTACTCACTCTGTTTCAATAGTGCAGAAGGTTTCGGGTCTCCATCGAGACACCAACGCGTCCGTGTCGTATAGCACGCACTTTTTGTTTTTCTTTTCGTTGTTCGTTGTCATGCCCCTCTGTGGCGTGGATGACGTTCTGTTGTTGCTGGCGTCCACGACAGCGCTATTGTGGACCAAGCGCGGTGCCATTGCGAGTGCGGGCGTGTATTCCGCTGTGCGACTCGCCACCGGCGACGTCAACAAGGCGGAGGAGTGTGCGCGTGACGCGGAGCGACGCTATCCAGGCACCTCACTCCTTCTGCGTGGCTTCGACCTCCAGGAAGAATACCGCCTCGCATTGGAACTGGCTGACCGCGCACGCAATCTGCAGCCGACCTTGACCTCGTCGTCTGCCTCCTCCTCATCAAGTGACAACCCACTCATTCAGACCAGCGTCGTGAGCGACTTTCAGGCAGACATTGTGTACGAGCGCCCCAACGTGCCGCATCGCCATTATAATCCACACAAACGCATTCGTCACGTCTCCGCACTCATCGAGTACAACGAGGACGAAGTCGCGCGCGAGGTTTGGAAGTACTCGCCGGTTGAGATCAAGATGCTCTTCGAGAAGATCGAGCGCGAGCAACTGTGGGAGGCCGCCGTTGTGGTCAGCCGCGGCATCGCTGTTGCCAAACTCAATATGAAACTGCTCACACAACCCAATGTGGAGGCCGCGTTGCGCACGCTGCTCACGACAGGCCACGGCGAGCTCGCGACGGCCTACTACTTCTCATTCGGCGAGGACATGCTGCCGTCAGAAGACATTGTTGTGTCCATGTTCGACGCGGCCCGACACGCCGAGAAGACGAGCCTTGAGCTCTACCACACACTGAAGCCGTTCCAGTCGCGCTGGTCGGCCGCCGTGTACGCGTGTTGTCTCACAACGACCGCACGCTTCAGCTACGCGGACGCCGTGGACCTGTACGAGCAGTTCATCGCCGCGCAACGCGACGGCGGCCAAGGCGTGGTGAAGCGATCATGGGGCAAGCTCGTGGCCTCGTCGGCGCTGCTGCAAGAAGGCGGTCTTCGGCCGCAAATCCCGCTGCGCCTGCAGTACCTGTACCACATCATTGTGCCACTCGTCGCTGAGCATCAGCCGGAGCGGACACAACTCTACGTTGACGACATGCTCGATCTGGACCCGACTGTGGCGCCAGACGTCTTTCTCAAGTGCCTTCACCTGGACGTGGGGCAGCAGTTGGCCCTCCGCTACGTCTCCAGTCGTCTCCCCGACCTTGATAAGACGACGCTGCAGACCGACGTCGCGCAACTGGCCTTTGCGTTGTACCGTCTTCGACCGACTCCCATGAACCTCAACACGCTGCTGCAGCTCACCACTGCTGCCTCTCATAAGCTAGACCAGCCTGCGGCGTCGACCGCCAGCGTGCGTGCTGGATCTGCGGTGCGTCTACCAGCGCACTTCCGCTTCTCCGCGGCGGCGACCCAGTCCATGGCAGACATTCGGGATGGCAAATCGAAAGCGATGCAGGCATGCTTCGATGACGTTCCGCTGGAGTCCGATCTGGATGCGGTCATTCTTGCTCGCACACTGACGGAGCAGAAGAGCTCGTGGGCCGCGGCCGCGCAGTTCATGTGGGCCATGGTGCATCGCAAGCACTTCCACGTTGTGCCGCAGATTGCGAACTACCTTGCGCGGCAGCATCAGTGGTCCACCGTGTCACGTGCCATGTCGATCTACCTCAGCAACCAACGCGGCCGCATGACGCCAGTCGACTTGACGCTCTGCGTGGAGGCCTCCGTGCGATCGGGACAGTGGAGCAGCGCGCTCTTCTGGGTTGAGCGCGGCCACAGCCAGAACATCGCCATGGAACCGGAGATGTACGACACCGTGCTCAGCATCAGTCGACACTGCACGTGGCAGTCCGCGCTGCGTGTCGTGACGACCATGACGGAGGCTGGCGCCGTCTGCACGCAACACGGTGTGATGGACCTGCTCGAGGCGAGTGCGCAGCAGGGCCACATGGCAGAGTCCATTCGCGTCTTGTCCAACACGGGTCTGATCGAGTGGGTGCCGTGAGGGTGGCACAGAGAGAGAGAGAGAAAAAAAAACAGTGCACATGCGAATCGTCATGCGACGTGACACAACAAAAACAACAAAATGAAAAAAAACTCACGAGACACCGCGAACACGAGCGAGAACAGATGCACGATGACGTCAAGCCTTTTCCGTTGCTGGGCGTCGTCCCCCCCCCCCCCTGCCGCACTGTCACCAGTTGAATGACAGCACGAGATTCGACTCTTCTAGCTGTGGGCACTGAGTTGCCCCGATCGTCACGTGTGTGATGGTGGCAGACTTTTCTCACCCTTGTATACACACGTTTTCTCCCTCCTTTCCTCCTTCTCCTCCTTCTCTCTCTCTCTCTGTGACGTGTCTGAAGGCACTCGCCATTGTTTTCTTTTTTTTGACCTCCCCACAGTGTTTCAACAGGTCTCTGTTTTTTTTCTGTTTGTTTGTCTCAACGCAGCTGTTCCATCAGCCATCCGTAACCATGATGGAGTCTCTCACCTCTTCCGCCTTCGGAACTGAAAATCCAACGATCCCCGTCCAGAATTTGGACGAGGCGAATACAAAGGCAAAAAAGTGGAAGCGGGTTGCACAGCACAGTACCTTTGCGGCACTCGCAAAGGCAGTCGATCTCAGTGTTCACCCTAGTGCCAAGTACGCGAGCTTCCCTGGCCTCACGCCGTTTGAGATTTTACACGAGAAGGACGTCATGTCACGGCTCGTGTCGATCCCGTCGACGACGGTCACCACACTGGTGAGTGCACTGTTTGGCACCACATTAGCGTCTCTATTCTTTCTTGGTCGGGAGCATCGCCGCTCTTCTCTGGCAAACTGCGTGTCAGCAGGGTCGTCTGCTGTCGATGCGCGTGCGACTGGGTCACCGTTCTTGACGGCGCTGACACGGCGGCTCGGCGTCGTCCTGCGTGTGCTGCTCGCTGTGGTCATCTCGGTCCTGTACGTGCGCTTCCTTCGGCGCCGCCGACCGGCGGTGAAGCCCATTTCGCACTACGCCAATTGCTCCAGCTCGCCGGACGGTCCCTGCATTGTGGCGGATCGCGTGCTCATGATGACGAACTCGCACGCTGGCACTCACGCGGACACGCCGCAGCACTTTAGTCGTCTCATCACGGTGCGTGACTTTGACCCGGTGCACTACACCGGCGACGCGGTTGTCCTGGACATTCGTCAAGCGCTGCAGCTCTTCTCACCGAACAGGCGCGCCATCACGCGGTCTGTGTTGACCGAGGCGGTGACGCACGAGTTGCCTGCTGCGTATCGTGACGGTGCCCGGCAGCTGTGGCGTCTGCTGGTTGTGACAAAAGAACGTCCCGCCGCGTCGCTTCTCACCAGTGCAGTCGACACGTTCATCCCCGGCCACCAGGACACATGGGACCGAGACAACGCCTACTTTGAGCCCGCAGCGGTGGACTACCTTGCGGAGACCTTTCCGAATCTCCTTCTCGTTGGCATTGACACACCTTCTGTCGATGAGGCGAGCTTCGCACCGATTGTGAACGGCAGTCATGGCTCCCTGCTCGCGCACGGGATTGCCATACTGGAGAATCTGAGCTTTTCGCATCTGGAGTCGCGCCTGCCTGCGAGTGATGCGGGTCTCGACGGCGATGCGCACCAACCTCGGTTTGTCGAAGGTGGTCTCCTCACCGTCTTCAACCCGGTTTTATCGTTTGAGGACAGCAAAGGTTGCTGCGTTCTGTTCATGCCACTCGCCGTTGACCCAGACAATCAGGCGTCACAGTGAATGAGTGTCACTGTCACGTTGCTCGTCTGGTCCGCTGTGGGACGCGTGCCTCAACATCAAAAGAACAACCACAAAAGCAACAGCTCCGATAGTAAAGGACAGAAGCCGCATGACGCGAATCATCTCTATCCATTGTGTTGTGCTGAAAACTCAACTTGGCGTCACCAGAGGGCACCTCCAGTCACGCCTTGTCCCTGTCGCTCACACAGGAGCATTGACTGCGACACACTGGCCTCAAACTGTGTGTCATCTCAGTCGCACGATGCACTTGCGTTGCCACTTCACAATTTGCTCACTTCCCCCCCCCCTTCCTCCTCTTCGTCCTGCTCGTGGTGTCTTGTGCGTAGACAGAGCCGCCCGTGAGTTTTCTCTGTGTTTTACTTCAGACAGTTTCTTCTTTTCTTCTGCTTCTGCCTTTGCTTTTCAGAGATCATTCCCGTAAGCACACGCAGTTTCCACGTCGGTTCTCCTGGTTGGCGATGCCTGTGAGCACAGTCGATGCAGAGAGCGCGACCGTGATGGCGCTGCTGGGGCCGCTTGCTCGCTACGTGCCTCACAGCTCCTTTACCAAGGTGCAGGCACGTTCAATTCCAACGCTGTTCGAACGCGATGAGAACGTCCTTGTGGCCGCACCAACTGGGAGTGGCAAAACACTGCTGCTCGAGGTGGCCATGCTACGCCTCTTCCGCGACCGCCTCCTATCTGCCACAGACTCCACCAATCAGCAGAGAGACACACCAAAGGCGGTGTACGTCTGCCCCATCAAAGCACTGGCGTCCGAAAAGTACACGTCGTGGTCCACCATGTTTCGCCCGCTCACGGTTGCGATTGAAACGGGCGACCAGGAACGGTCCCACACCGATGACATGAACCTCCAGAGCATTACGACCGCTGACATCATCATCACCACACCAGAGCGATGGGACAGCATCACACGCCGCTGGAAGGAACGCACCGTGCTCGGCCTCGTCAACTCGGTGGGCCTGCTGCTCTTGGATGAGATCCACACCGTGAGCGAGGAGCGCGGGGCCGTGCTCGAGGCACTTGTCAGCCGCATGAAGGCCATCAAGGCCGCCGCCGCGGCACAGACACGCCACGCACTCTCCGGCTCCGACGTCGCAGATCGACAATCGACGCTACGTTTCGTCGCGATCAGCGGCACACTGCCCAACATGAACGACGTTGGCGAGTGGCTTGAGGTGCCGGCAGCGATGCGACTGTCGTTCTCGGACTGTGACCGGCCGGTGCCGCTCACGACGAACGTGATGGGCTTCTCCAGCGACTCCCACAACCCATTCGTATTCGACCGCTTTCTCACCTTCAAGCTGTTTGGACTGATCCGAGACTACGGCGCGGGCAAACCAGCGATTGTCTTCTGCGCGTCTCGCAAGGAGACGGTGACGGCGGCGCAACGGCTGGTCGAAGAGGTGCGTCAAGCGGCAGCACGCGGTGGCTTCGAACGGCAGCTGGAGCCGTCCGCGGACCTTGCAGAGCGCGTCAGCGCCGTGAGCGACAAGCAGCTGAGAGGCTGCCTGCTCATTGGCATTGCCTTCCACCACGCTGCGCTCTCCCTTCACGACCGGCAGCTCGTCGAGCAGCTTTTCCGCGAGCAGTTCATCTCCGCCGTGTGCACGACGACCACGCTCGCTCTCGGCGTCAATCTGCCCGCACACCTGGTGATTGTGAAGGGCACCACCTTCTTCAAAGCCGGCACGCGCGAGGACATCCCCTTGTCGGAGGTGGCGCAGATGTGTGGCCGGGCGGGTCGCCCCGGACTCGACACACATGGTGTCGCGCTCATCCTCACCACCCACGACAAGGTCAGCAAGTACGATCGCCTGCGAGCCGGCGACGCCTTCACGACGATTGAAAGCCACCTGCATCAGCACATGATCGAGCACGTCAACGCGGAGGTGGCCCTCCGCACCATCCACAGCTTCGACTCCGCCGTGAACTGGGTCAAGACGAGCTTTTTTTGGATTCGCCTGCGACGCAATCCGACCCACTACGGCCTGCGCTTCGACACCAAGCAGGCTGGCGACGCCTTTGATCCCAACGCGTTCGTCGCGGCGCTGGTGCGTCGTGTGCTGGAGGCCCTGCAGCAGGAGGGCTGCGTCGCCGGCCTGCCACCCGCTGAGTGCCAGCTCGAGCCTGACCTCGACCCGCTTTCGCGACTCGAAATCACGGGCGTCGGGCGCGCCATGTCACGCCTGTACATCCTGTTCGACACGGTCAAGACGTACAACAGGTTTGTGCAGAAGCGGTGCCGCGGCAGCAGAGAGGTCGACGACAAGGACGGTGAGGAAGAAGATGGCACGGCGACTGCTGGGGTAGACGGGGAAGAAGACTGCGACAACAGAGGCGCCGATGTCGAGCCAGGAGCTTCTGCAGGTGATGTGGCGAGTACGGATGGCACAGCGAACCAGGCTGGCACGGCTGCGCGCGGCCCTCAGCGCGTGCCTCACACACGACAGACCACTCTTGGTGGTGGGTCGTCTGCTGTGTTCGACTTTTCGTACGTCTTGACACTCTTCGCACACAGTCGCGAGTTTGTCGATGTGCGGCTGCGCCAGGGTGATCGCGGCCACTTGAACCAGCTCAACAAGGACGTCAAGTACCCTCTCAAGAGCGGCAAGCGCGGTGGTCGTGAGGTTCGTGAAGACTGGCACAAGGCGTTTGTGCTGATTCAGGCCCCTCTGTCGCAGCTCCCCCTCACGGACATGTCGCTCCGCAACGACTCCATACGGCTGTGGTCAGCTGTTCCGCGTGTGGCACGCTTTCTGTGCGAGTACAGCTGGCTCAGTCTGTCGTATTCCTTCGCGCTCAACGCCGATTCGCTGCTGCGGTGTGTCGAGCACAAAGTCTGGCCAGATGGGCTGCTGCTGAGGCAACTCCCGACCATCACGGAGACCGTGGCGCGCGCGTTGGCCAAGGCCGGACTGCGCCAGTTTTCGAGCTTGCAAGATGTGGATCCGCGGCGCGTGGAAGTACTGTGTGGCCGCCTTCCACCGTTCGGTAACCAGCTCAAGGCACTTGTGACGGCGGTGCCACGGCCGTCCGTCGTCGTCCAGCAAGGCGGCAGTGCATCTGGTAAAGGGAATGCTGAGCAGGTATCGGGACTGCGCTCAACCGCACCCGGTGTGCTCTTCACCATCCAGGTTCGCGTCGTCTGCCAGACAGAAGGTCATGTGGAAAGCAACGCGGACGCTGTCCAAGGTAGTGGGGCTGGCACCGGCATCAGCAGCAGCAACAGTAGCAACGGTAAGCGAGCCAAAGTTGGCGCGAGCACCACGCAGCGGCCATTTCTCCTGCTCGTGGGACACCGGGAGAGCGACACTATTCTGCTCAAGCGGTACATCCCGTTGGCGTCCGAGCGCGATGCTCAGCATCCGACCTCCGCACCGCCATGCGCTGCCACATTCGAGATTCGGGTTCCGCCGTCGATACCACCTCAGACGGTGACCGTGCACGTAATCACTCCAGATCTCGTCGGCAACGACCTTGTCGTCCCACTTTTCGAGAGGGCCTCGTCTCTCGAGAGCACAGAACCGAATGACGCCGTGGTGCCCCGCAAGCAGCCCCCAAAACGGCTCGTGCCGGCTGTTGCCACTACCACTGTACCGCGAAAGCGTCCCCGTCTATCCGCGTCACCGTCACCGCCTGAGAGCGTGCCTGCCGACGAGGCCGCGCACCCCGGCCCTGATTCTCCTCTTCCGCAGCAGGAGGCTGCTGTGGCATCCGCTGCCGTCGTGGCGGTGCAACGGTGTGCGACTCTGGACAGCGCGGCGGTCGCCAAAGAAGCACGTGACGCATACGACGCACTCCTTTCTGACCTTCAGTACGTAGAGACTCCAGCCGCGAGCACGAAACGGCAGCGCACCACCGCCCAGTGCTCTCCAGCCGCCCCGTCGAATATCGTTACCTGTGCAGCGCACGAGACGGTGGCCACAACACCAGCCCGTCCCGCCACGCTGACCTTTGAGGAAACGCCGACTGCGGCGGCATGGACTCCTCACAGCAAAAGCACCGTGAGCAGTTCATCAGGAAGAGCGTCCTGGCCGTGTGCCGCGCTCCCACCACCACCGCGACTGGTTATGCCCGTCTTCACGACGACGACCACGACGACCACGACAGACGCACGTCCTGTAACATTTCTGCATCGCCGCACGAGCGACACGAGCGCATCAGTGGTGTTGCCAGAACAAACCATGTCGTCGCAGATTCCTGGGGCACCTCTACCTCAGCCGTCTGCGCGATTCCAGTTCAGAGTTGCCACAGCGCCGCCTCCACTCAACGGCACAGCGTCCTATCTGCGCCACCCGCTGCCGTCTTTGAATCCCAACGCCTATCCTGTGCCTCAGTGGTCTCCAGTCGACGAGCGCGCGCCTGCTGTGGCGCAACAATGGCCTCACCGCACACCAGAGCGGCAATGCGAGGTGCCACCCTATGTCCCGCAGGTGGTGGCCCCGCCCATGTATGTCGACAACAGAGGTGACGCGGCTGTCTGTGGATCGCGCACGTACTACGCGACTGACCCAGCTCTCCACGGCTACCCGAACCAACACGCTCAGTCACCCCAATGCATACCGTATGGCGGGCCAAACCACTACGGTGCACTCGTGTGCAATCCCTACTTTGACGGACAATGGGCTACCCACCATACCTCAATGTACGACACGTCTGCGCAGACCGTACACACTCCACGTGCCGTACGCAGAGATCCGTTTCACGCCTATCCAACCTCCAACAGCTTACCGTACGCTTCCTCTGAGTGGACGCACTTGGCCTCCCGTCACAGTGCGATCCCGAAGAGCTGGTGGTAGGCATATCAACACAATGAATCTCAACACGTTTTTTGGAAAATCGGTTCACTGATTTTTTTTTTGCTCGTATTGCTCATGTTTTTTCTTCTCTTCTCTCACTCTGCTGCATCCGCTTTTCAGATTCGTTTTCTTCTTTTTTTGTAAATCATTCCCACATTCTGTTCCAGTCGCGGCAGAGCATTTCGTGAGACTGACACACAGACAGACATAAGATCTCTCCGCCTGTCTCCCCGTTGTGCTCCTTGTGCTCCTCTCACTAGTCTGCTCTCTTTTTCTCTCTCTCCTTCATCTTCATCCCTCCCTCTTTCTCTTTCCTCCACATCTTCTCGTTTTTCTTCCTGTGAAAACAGAAATCGGGAGCACTTGGCTCGTTCATTTTTTTGTTTTGTTTTGAAGCGTATTTTCAAAATCTTTTTTGCACTATTGCTAACTTTCCGCATCTTCGTTTCTTTTTCTTTTATTTGTTTTTCCTGTAACAGACGTCCGGTGGCACTGTTAACGTATCATCGTAGCTCACCTTGGGCGTCATTTCTCCATCTTTCTCTAGATATAGGACAGATTGTGTGCCAAGCCCGCAACACAAAAAAGGGGAAATCATTGGGCTGCCTTAACCTCACCTTGTTTGATAACAGGAAAACAAGCACGCAATAAAGAAAGAGAAAAGAAAGACCGACGACACACACACAGAGAGAGACACACAACAATGTATACCAGATTCTCTTTCGGCGGTGAAAACTCAATGGTGGGTAAGATGTTCGCGACACCTTCCACCAGCGTGGAGACGATTCTCAATCACAAGGGTGTCTCCGAGTACTTGCAGGCATTCGCCGATCCCGCTGCGACACCACGATCGATCCTCTCGTTTGTTGAGCGTGAGATGCCGGTGTTGCTCGACTACGCCCGTCAAACGCATCCAGCCTTCTCTGCGAGCGGGTCGCTGCGAGGCCACAACGACTCCCTGGCAAACTCGCAGAACGACAGCGCTCGTCTCACGTCACCGTCACATCCCACCGTCACGAGCCCAGTTTCTGACGGGGCTGGCGCCGCTGACGGACAGATGCAGTCCCCCCTGTCGTCCTCGTCGTCGTCGCGGCCGCTGCTCAACGGCATTACTGGCGTGACCACCGTGATTCGTCATCCTCGGCGGCGCCTCAGCAGCAGTGGTGGGGCCGCGGCAGACAGCGCAGGGCGCCCGTCGAGCAGCAGTGAGAGTGAGGAGGGCCAGCGCGCGTCCGGCTCTCTCAACAACTTCCCCGCACGCGCCTTCGACAAGACGCTCGCGAGCATCAACGCGACCGAGTTGCTGTCGGTGTACGTGGCCGCGAAGCACGCACCCGAAGCGCTGCGCGAGATTGTGCCCGTCGCACTCGCCATGCTGGCCGCACCGAGCATACAGAACACCGCGCTTGCCACCTCCGTGCAGCGATTGTTGCTCGCCGCTTTTGATGTCGACTTTGTTGTCACGACCGAAGTCATCAACGCGACGCTGGACAACCAACTCGTGGCGGGCTGCGTAAAGAGTCTTTGTGGTAGCTCCATCGTGGTCGAGACCATTATTGCCCTCTTCGGCTCCGCACTGTCCGCTGTCATTATGATGGCACCCACCACCAACACGACACTCTTTACCATCGGTTGGATTCAAAACGGCTTTATCGACCACATCTGCGCTGCGCACGCCACGGTCCTGGAAGACCCCTCCCAGTACAACTACTTCTACTTTGTGAAGGAGATGCTCAAGCGCGGTTTCAGTCACAGTGCAGGCCCCGTGGTCGACACCTTCTTGTCCTACCGCTACCTCGGCCCCATGGTCGCGGATATCCTGGCGGTGGCTGAGCGCAATGTGGTGACGGTCCACCTCGACGCCGCGCGCCACTCGGCCCCGACGCGGCACCTCGCGGGCGAAGGGCTGGCGGTGTGGTCCTACGCGGTGGGGATGCTGCGCAAGTCTCTCCCAGTGACAGAGACGTGTGAGATGTACCAGTGCACAACTGAGTACATCAGCCCTGTCCGCCTGGTGCAGGAAAACGCGGGCCGACTCGTGACGTTGCTCGTCACCGATCTCCCACACCTCGCCACAAAGGCCGAGTGTCTGCCAATGGAGCCGCCGGTGACGCCGTGTCAGTTCGCTGGCCTGGTTCGGCTCTCGACATGCACGCTGTTCGTCGAACTCGCGCAGTACCAGGTCGCCCACAGTGATGCGATTGTCGTGACGAGCGGCTTCATGAGTGCGTTTCCACGCGTCTGCCGGGCGTTCCCCCGCAACGACACTCTCTCACGCTTGCTGCACACGTTTGTGCTGAACATCTTCCATCGGCAGCCGCTTCTCGGGGAGACCGTGTCAGAGGCTGCGTCACGAGACGTCCTCCTCGCGTACCTGGTCTCGGAGGAACAGACACGGCAGGGCCTCGTCTCGCAGCTCGTCGAGTTCGCCAGGGAGGAGGCGATCCAAACCTTGTCGCTCTCGACGTTCGCGATTGACGCGTTGGTCAAGATTGCCATCACGCCATGGTGTGCGACGGAGCAAGACGGCCCGCTCTCCGCTGCCGTGCAGCCGTTCTTCGAGGACAGCGCGATGCAGAAGCGCCTGCGTGACATGTCCGAGCCCATCACGGGCATCGGCTACCGAACACGCGGCTCAGCCGGACTGCCGCGTGTCACGCACCACGCGACACTCAACTTCGCGACAGCGCAGGTGCCGCGTGCCCTGAGTCTCTCCACATCGACCGAGGACAGTGTCGCCACACCAGCCGAAGCGACGGATGTTGCGGTTGTGGACTCGCAGGGCAGTCCGACAAACGGAACGAGTGACGCTGGTCCCTATGCGGTGGTGCCGTTCGTGAGCGCCTCCCCGCCTGAAGAGCTGATACCTGTGGAGATCAACCTAGAGGACGTTCACCGTGAGACGCAGTCGCTAAAAGAGCACGGCTCGCCACAACTACAAGCGTACCCCAACTTTGCCCTCATGCAACTTTCCTTTGGCAGTAACGAAGACGGAGACGATGCGGCACGCAACGCGAGCGCAAATGGTCCCAAATCGCCGTCCGCGTCGACGCCGTCTGCGGAACCGCGGACTGAGGACGTCACCGGCAGTCCTGAAGTGTCTGCCCCCGCACACGAGGATAAGCCAGGCAGTGAAGCCGCCGCGCCAGTACCGGAGACGACGACCGCCCCCGCGCCGGACGCCGCTCCGCTGCTTGACGCACCCGCTGTCGTCAGCTCACCCGAGGAGTCTCCAGCCGAGTCCGCGAGCGCCACCGCGGCACAGCCATTGAATGGTGCGGCGGCAGCGACGACGACGGAGGTCCCGATGATCGTGCAGCGGCACGCTGGGGACGCGTCGTCTGATGCGACTCGCCCACCGCCTGTGAGGAAGAAGATGCCGGCCAATATTGCGGCGGAGTCCAAGGCAAACACCACCACACAAAATTAGTGCACGGCAATACGATGGTATTGCGTGGCGTTGTTGCTACCCATTTTTGTTCTTTTCTTTTTGTTTTAAATCAGTTCGTGATCACTTCAGCTGTGTTCTTGTTGCTGATGTTGGCGTCAGTGGCAGTGGGTGGAGAAGGTGTGAATTGGTCCTCTCTCTGCCAAACGTGGTAGACTTGTTGTTCTTATTTTGTGAGCATTCTTCGTTTCGATTGTGATGCTTCCCCCCTTTTGTTGTTGTTTTTGTTGATTTCTGTCCTTGGTTTCGTGTATGTTTTTCATGCTATGCTTTATGCACGCTGGTTTACTTGTACGTGTTTGTATTTCACACTCAAAAACAACAACAACAACAACAACAACAGACAAGACAGAACAAGCAGGATTGATGCGCACAGGCATGAGTCGCAGTCGCGATGACTGTGGGGGGCGACAGGGTTTGGCCATGTACTGACTCTGTCCGCGTTTCTGCAACACACAAGCGTGTTCTTGCATGATCCCTCATCCTGACGGTGTGCAAACTGCCTCGAGTGTGTGGCTGTTAGGAACACGGTGTTCGTTTTCGTTTGTTGTCCACACTGTATGTCATCATCTTCCTCCTTCACTCTCTCTCTCTCTCTCATTCTCAACTTTTCTTTTTCCTTTTGTGTGTGCGTGCTGTTGTTTTCTTCTTCTCTTTTTTTTTTTGTTCTTCACACTCGAGAGCGAAACTGTTATTGTTCTTTGTGTTTTTTTGCTTTCTTTTCCTCCTCTTCCTTTTCGCGTTTTTTTTTTTTGCAAACAAACCATGGGCCCGCGAAGCGCGCGTGTGTTTCTTCATGTCTGCCACGGCAAGGAATCTGACCCGGCTCCGCGGCGGCTGCAGTTGCAGAATACTGTCCGGTTCCGCAACATTATACGCACGCTGGGTGAATTCGGGGACCTATACTGGGGCCCACGCCAACTTGACCCGGACAGCTGCCCTTTTGACGTCGGCATGCGTGGGTCGCTCGAGGATCCAGTAAAGCTCGTCTTTGTACCCGCCCAAGTGCGCCGTCCTGTTGTGGTGGCGTCCACGTTGGGAGAGCCTGTCGCCCCCAACGACCGCGCAACGGACAGACGCCCTCGCAGCTTCTCTCGCACGGGCGCACACAGGCCAAAGCTGATGTCTCCCGATCCTCTGCTGCTCCTGAGTCGACGCGGCCCCTCCGCCTTGCAGCGAAGTCCACGTCGCCACGTGGCGATGACTGCACCGTCGCGATTGCTGTCACCTGCGTCGCCCGCACACGCACAGACCGTCGCCGCATCACCACGACCATTATCGTACCCGAGCGAATCCATCACCTACACACCACAGGCTCTCTGGACACACGACGGCGCCGGACGTGCTGACGAGCGGTACACCGCGCGCCACTCGCACCAGTACGCACTCGGTATGCCTACCGTGACTGCCGATGCCGCACCACCGCGCCACAATGTGCCGATCCTGCAGCCACCCGGCCTACTGGAGAGCGCGCGCCATGTGGACCCGTGCGCTGGAGACGACGCCCCAGTTCACTCCAAGGCACACGCTGAGCTGCTCCACGCGTTGCAGGCTGAGGTGCACGCCCTGCGCACGGAGATCGACGCTGTCCGCGCCACCAGCACCGACAACAACCGCGCCCGTGCGGCATCGGCATCAGCGGACAGATCCCCACTGCCGCGTTGGAAGCCGTCGCAGAGGTGGAGTGGGGCTGCGCGTGTCTCCGCCTCGCCGTCTGCGCGCAATCCCTACCTGGTGGATGAGCTGGCCGACGAGCTCCATCACGCACAAATGCTTCGACTTGCCGAGTTGCGACATCTCTGACTTTTAGACACACACACACACAAATACATACTCACACACCTCCAAACAAAAAAAAAATCACAGACGTCTTGGCAACGACCGTGATGCCATGTTGCTGGTGCTCATTGCCGCGTTTCATTGATTTGCTTGCTTATCCCCCCCCCTGACGTCTCACGCTCTCTCCTCCTCCTTTCCCCCTCGCTTCGCTATCTCCTGCTTTGTTTGCCGCGGCGCGGAGGGTGGTGGCCTGTGGTCGCGTCTAGGGCCGGCGTCCGCCTCGGCTCGGCGGTGGCCGAGGGGGTTCGGGGCGGCGCGGAGGTGCCCCCCCCTCGGCACGCCGCAGGGAAACGACAGAGAAGAGGCAGCACGAGCGGAGGGGGGAGAAGGAAAGAAGGAATGATGGAATAGAAGTACAAACCGGAGAAAGCGAGAGACGCCGTGTAGAAAATGGATGGCAGCACCAGCAGTGGTGTCGCCTCGGTGCGGACTGGCTGGTGGTGACTTGCCTTTTGTCAGTGCTCACAACTGTCGCTGAGAGAGAGAGACACACACACACACGTATGACAACGTCACGGGTTGTTGCTCACCACGATTCAACGCGACAGCGGTGCTTCAGTGCAATCGGTATTGTCTCGTGGCGTCGTGCTGCCGCCACGGACCGCAACATGTGATCTTTTTTTTTGTTTTGGTTCTTGTATCTTCGTTTTTCACGAAGGATTTTCCGTCATGAGCGCCGAAAACACAAATACAAGAAAGAAAACGGCATTTACGTGAGTGCGCTTTCGATGACTTGCCAACAACAACAAGTTGATGATGCGTGCGAGTACTTTTGGCAACGCAAAGTAAGATGAGGCGAAAAGGGGAAAAAAGATAGAAAACGTAAACGCGAACACACAGTTGCTGGGAATTTGGAGGGCTCTTGTTGTTTACACATCATGTTGCGGTGCAAGTCGTACCAGGTGGCCCACGATGCTGTTTTTTGGCGAGTTTTCTTGAACAGAAAAGAAAAACGAACACTTGTGTATTTTTGTTTTTCGAAACTGATGAACGCGACCGAAAAGAGGAAAGAAAAATGGGGGAGCAAATTGCAATGGGGCGGCGCATCACTGTCAGACAAGGGACAGATGAGGGCCTTGAAGCATGAAACTAGGGAAAAAGAAAGCTGGAGGGTCACGACAGTTGCGTGAAGGAAAGGGGGCATACAGACACACAGACACACACACACACAAAGAAAGGACATGGAGACGGACATGCGTTGTTGCCGGAGTCAAAATGGTACATTTTGCTCGCGCATGACAATAATGTAGGATTAAGATACGCAAACGAAAACACGAGAAACAAAAGAGAGGTAGTTGCCTAGAGATGCAACGCAACACACACGCGCGTGCGACCGGATCCGCCATACTCAATGTTTAAAACCGTTCATCGGAGCCGGAGACGCTGTGATTGGTTGCTCAAGACACGAACGCTGGCACGTAAAGAAGGAGGGTGAGGAAGAAGATGGAAAAGGGGAAAAAAGAAAAAGAAAAGAAAAGAGTGAAATACGAGACAACACCGCTGCAATCTGGACGTAAATAGTTTCGATTGTCGGTTAGGCACGTGCATGCTTGCAACAAGTCCGTCTGTCGTGTCGTGTTTTTTTTTTGTGTGTGTGCGGGTGCAGTTCAAATCGTGACTTCCAGGAAAGGGGAAAAAACGAAAAAAAAAAAATGATTGCTTCTCACGGGGAGTGAGTGCGGTCGTTGGATTTTTTTTTGTTTTTGCTGGGTGCTGTTGTACCTTAGTACGAGCAGGTTGATGGGGTGGCGGTGCGCTGGCGGCGACTGGCCTTGTCGACTACGCGAAGCTGCTTGGAGACGTACACACACCACTGCCTGCACGCGTTAAACCACGCTTCAGTGGTGTCGGCAGTCGTGGGCGGAGGGCAGAGCCACGCATTGGTTGACACCGTCGCAGCCGCCCACGCGGTCGCCGAACGCCACCAGCTGGCGAGGACGTTTTGTGCTGCGCGCTCGGCGTTGACCTCGTCGTGGGTCATGTCAAGCATCTCCTCGAAGAGCTCAGCGTACACCGGTGGTGGGGGAGGAGCAAAGCGAGCAAAGTTCTGGGCTTCGATGGTCGATGGCACGACCTTGGAGACCGTGGTCGGCATCGCCGTGAAGCGGCGCGTCAGTGCGACCGAGTACGGGTTCCAGCGCATCCGCAGCGGCACGTTGAAGCCGAGGCCGTTCGTCTTCATGACAGTGGAGAGTGACTCCCACCACGCGTTGGCATGCATCATCCAGCTCGTCACGTCGGCCGTCATCTCCTCCTCCGATTCGGGGAACGCGGCGAGCGCGAAGCCTGCCAACATGTTGCACGAGTTCAGCAGGGCATCGTCCGACGCCACGCGGGTATACCAGAACCGCAGTGGGGCGACGGACTTCACCTGCATCGGCGGTGGCGGCGGCATGGCCCGTGAGTGCGCGAAGAGGGAGGCAACCTCACTCTCCATGCTCGGCACGGGAACGCGGGTACGCACGGCGCAGACGTCCTCGTCCGCGGGCGTCGTGCTGACGGACACGGTCTCGTAGGAGACCACGTTCTCGTCCTCCTCGTCGCGCAGGATGGTTTCCTCATCCTCCTTCTCGTAGGGGAGCACATTTTCTACCTGAATGCGATCAGACATCGGCTTGAGAGCCGCGGTGTCCTTCTCGACGTCCAGGTACGGAAGCATCGTCGTCTGGTACAGGCTCTGACCGAGTAGAACCTCGGCGCACCGGGAGCGACCATGGGCGACGGGCTGAACAACAACACGGGGCATTGTGTCTTGGGTTTGTGGGGTAAAGCGTGTGCTGTTGTTGCTATTTGGGGCTGTTTACAAGGCCTTACACTTAGGGGGGACTAACAACTGACTGTAATCGTTGGGGAATACTTTGTGTGTATGGAGATCGATTGTGTGAGTCTTTAAAGTTAGTGGAATTCTGTTGCGGCGACGAGACAGCGCATTCAGTAGTGACAAGAAGAGAAAAAAAGAGGAGGAGGAGGAGACAGGAGGTAAGATGAACGTGTCTGCATAGTTCTGGTCGTCGTATCATCTCGCACTGTGTGTGAGGGTGAGTGAAGAAGTTAATGCCAACCGCTGTGAAGGGTGCCATAACGTCCGACTCGGTGGTTTTCACTTTGCACCGTACCTGTGTATGTCTTCGCTTCCAACCAAGGCGTGACACACAACGTGGGTCTGCGTGGGCGAGAAAGGTCACAGCCATGACGCAAAGAAGTATGGCCGTGATTGCTAAAGCAAAACGCTTCCGTCACAGGTCGGAGCGCCACTTCGATTAAGCAAGGAAAAAAAAACCCAGCCACCCGCGGATGTGTGTCTGTGCGTGTGTCTATCTTTGACACCAGTGAGTCGTTTCGGTTTGCTATTGTTGATTTTTTCGTTTAATTACACTCGACAAAACGAGCGTGCACACACACAAACAAACACACACAAATACACAATGAGACTAACTTTCAATCACAAACGGAAACACAAAACATAAACACCAGCCCATACTCATGCTCTCAAAGCATGTGCTACCATTCGAAGCGTGCACACACATGCACGCAGGGGACAAGTTCCAAAAAAGAAAGAGAAAAACCTGTTTGCCGTGCACGCAAAAACAAAAAAAAACCCGACGGATCAACAGAAACACAAGGAAAGAAAAAGGACTTCCGGAGATTGGCAAGTCATATCTACTCGTCAGCCTTTGTGGATCTGCTAGTCCGTCCGTCATTGTGCACAAACCGAAAAAAAAAAACAATAAAAAAAAGGAAAGCTGTTGAACCCCCGATTCACGTGTCGCTGTGTGCCTCATGACTAGTGGTTCTCATTATTCGTTGATGTTGTAAGCCACCTCTCTGCATCGCTTTCTCGGACGTGCAGTGCACTGACGTGCGTTGTCCTGGTCTGCAAGTGCTTTGAGGTGCTGAGACACACGCGAAAGAGGCAAGAAGAAAAAGCGACCTACCATTCACAACCATCACAACATGCGCACACCTCACGGTGGCGAGGCATCGGACTGGAGCGAGGGAAATCTACTTCTCTGCTCGCTTCACGTAAAGAATGAAGAAAGAGAGAGAACCAAAGCGAGAGTCACACACACACACACATATAGGACGCATCGGAAACAACAACAAAACAAACCCACCGACTGCAACCAAAAGAAAGAAAAAACAAATTGTGGAAGACAAGGTGCAAAGAGACGACCGGCGAGAAACACATCAGTGTCAACGTCTTTTCGAACAGTCAAATAAAACAAAACAGATTGTCCGTCTCTCCGCTTCTCACATTCAACACAAGAATGAAAGGGCGAAGAAAGGCGGCGTCGCTGTGATACTTCCGTTTCCTTTCGCTTCCTCAGTTTAAAATTCCACAAAGCACATGGATAGCCGCCGCCGCGAACATAGACACACACTCACAGAGGTGGCCAGTACTTTCCTTTCTTTCTCTCCGCCACTGCGTGTCTGCGTGTGCCTGTGTGTCTGCGTCACTCACGCCGTGCCCTGCATGGCGGCCTCGGTGTACTGGATGCTGGAACATGCGCTCTGCACCCTTGCGGCCGTCCACGTGCGGGGCGCGCTGAACTCGCGCTGGTAGTGGAGCGTGATGGGCTTGCTCTCCCAGCGACAGCGCTTGCCAAAGATGAAGGAGTGCACTTGCTTTGCACCTGGGCGCCGTGCACCCTTGGCTGGCGGCGTGGCGGTCGCGGCGGTGTCTGTCGAGAGAACGCACTCGATGATGTTGCCGTCGTTGACCGAGTAGGTCTCGACATCGGCGTCGTTGATGACAATCTGCACCTTCTCGTCGTTCACCTCCACGGGCAGCTCCTTGTCGGGGTTCTGCGCGTACGTGTCGAAGAGCCAGCGGCCATTGTCCATGCGGCCGTTCCAGACGCGCAGACGCACCGTTTTGACCTCCTCAGACGGGTAGAGGAAGTTGCGGCTATCGTACTGTCCCGCCATCATGCCATCGGGGTTCACGAACAGCACGCCGCGTGCCTTGTCGCAGGACTTGATGCACTTTTCAATGTCGCGCACAGGGAAATGCTCCAACAGCCGGATCACACCCGACTGCGGCAGCTTGCCCAGCTCGCTGTGGAGCAGCTTGACGCGGTCCGGCAGGAGTGTCTTGGAGCCGAGGGTGGCGCCGATGAGCATCATGTCGCTGATGTACAGGACGCCGTCCAGCATGGAGGCCTCCAGGCTGAACGTGACCGGTCGCTCTGGCACGTGTGAGTCGGCCGTGTCGTGCTCGGCGTTGAGCTTCTTCATGAGCTCACCCAATGGGGTGGGCAGGATGGAGTCGTCCATCTTGAACACAAGGCGGAAAGACGGCAAGTGGACGTACACGCCGCCGTTGTAGCCAATAATGGAGACCTTGTCGCCCCAGACCCACGGAACGACCATGTAGCTCTTGAACTGAATGCCGTGGCGCGCGAAGGCTGGGTAGTCAAGGAGGAAGTTTGGCTCCACGTAGGGGAAGCCGAAGCCGCCATCGATGTTCAGCACCGCCATCTCGGCGCTGATGATCTTGTCGACAAGCTCAGGCTCTGTCACCAGGACGCACTTGGTCATCAGCTCGACCGGAGCGAACTGCACCGCGGTCACGGGGCGTGACTCGGTGGCCTGCAATTGCTCCTCCACTTCAGCGATCACCTCGTCCAGTGTGCCCTCGCTCTCCACAATCGTGATCGGGGCGACGCCCGGGGTGGCGTCCTCAAGTCGAGACGCGAGCTCGAAGCCCTCGGGGTGCAACATCATCTTCTCCGCCGTGTCGTACGGCGCCTCGTCGCGCGTGAGGAGGCAGGAGAGTGGTGGCGCCAACAGCACCACCGCGTTGACGTTGAGCTGGTAGCGCTGCAGAATGTGGTTCGCGTAGTACGCCTCGAAGCGACTGCGCACGAGGACATCGTCCAGCACGATACCCTTCAGCTGCGATTTGCGGGTGTGCAGAAGGGTGTCAAGGGCACTGAGCCGATCATTGGTGGGCTCCACCTCCTTGGTTTCCTCGGAAACGCCTTTCAGGTTAACGTACTCGTAACCGCGCTTCTTGGCAATGGCCTTGGCGACTTCCGTCTTGCCGGAGTGGCAGTAGCCAATCACCATGATGACCTTGCACACGGGGGCGACAGGCTCTGGACGACCGCCCATCGCCCCAGTCGCCGCGGGAGCGAGTGGCGCCGCCATGGGCTGCGGAGACGACAGCGCAGAGCGCGTTTTTTGCGCTACTGGCGGTGGCGGTGGGAGTGGCTGCTGCTGCTGTTGCTGTTGTTGTTGCTGGCCACGAGACATCGGGCCGCGGTTCTGCGGACTTGGTGGTGCGGCGTTGTACTGACGCTGTGCCTCGAGGGGCATGGAATTAGGGTACATGGGCATCGGGGGGTTGTTGCCGTTGAACGGTCCGCGGCCTTGCTGCTGCCAGCCGTAGTTATTGTTGTTGTTGTTCCTCATGCCCATCGGGGGGCCGCCTTGCATGCCTGGCGGCGGACTGTGATAGCCGCCGCTCATCTGCTGGTACGGCATCTGGGAGTTGCCGCCCATCATCCCGGACGGGTCTTGCTGCATTGGCGGGCGTCGGTTGCCGCCGCGACCCTGGGGGTCACTGTATCGTGGCCCACCGCCACCACGCGGGCCGTACCCACCACCACCGTATCCACCGCCACCACGCCCCATGTTGTGCGGCACGTTGTCAGGTGGCATTTGCTGGTTTTCGTGGGATTGAGAGGAGCCCGACCCAGGGACGAAGCTCGGCGCCTGCGCGTTCAGTTCCTTGCCGCTCATAGCCACGAATACGAGTGCGTGACGATGGTGGTGAGAACGAGAATGTGAGGAGAAGAGTGTGTGAGAGGGGAAAAGACAGGGAGAGAGGAGAGACACTGACAGGAGGGTACCGTGCGGACAAAAAAAAAGGCAAACTTCCTTAGTGTCACCGGTCACTGTTTATCAGAGAGCTGGATTGAGAGAGGCAGGGGTATGGCAACACAACCAACGTACACAAGACAGACAGGAAAACACACAAAATAAGGCCGCTGCTAAAAAAAAAGTCTTCAAGTCCCGAGCGCGGTCACGTAAGGCTAGATTCCCACGTGTGCTTTCTTGTTGTGCGGCAGGTAGAAGATTGTGACTTGGGTGAATGGAAAACAGAGAAGAATAGGTGGGTGGGTAGCTAAGATGACGATTTGTCGAGGTCCCTAGAGCAACGAAGGTAACAAAAAAAAACACACGATTTTTCTTTTTGAAGTGTGCTTTTTTTCTTTGCTTTGTTTTGCTTTCAACGTTGACAATGCAGACACGGTGCGACGATGATGATGTCCGAGCCGTGCCAGGAGTCAGGCGAGAAAGAGATACAGAGGGGGAGAGGCGCCGGTGAAGGAGAATGATGTGTGTCCCACAAGCAAGTGCGAGAGGAATACGATTGACGTTGCACGATAGCCGTCCGTTGGCGACGAATCGTGTTGTGCGACGGCCTTTCGTTTTCTACCAAATGACATTTGAATAAGAGTACACACGAAACGTTTGGTCACATACGTCGTCAGCAATACGTGACTGTTTCCAAACGGCAGCGTCTCTCTTGCGGGTCTGCATGCGAAGAGAACCCGTTTCAAACGAGGGCACGTGTGTGTGTGTGAACTGTGCAACCGTGGACGAATAGGAATGAGTGGTGCACGATTGCCAGAGAGCCGCCTAATGCAGTTTTTGAATCGCCTCATTGGTGGTTGTTGATGCGATCGTTGCATGTTTTTTTTGTCTTTCTTTTGTGTCTTTGTTTAACGAAGGTAGTTGAAAAAGCAGATGCATTTTTGCTGTTTTTTGTCACGTACATACAAACCAAAACAAACGAAAAGCAACATCACACGAACAAGGGAGAGAGAGAGAAATTTCCACGACGAAAGAAGAAGAGGAAAAAGGGCGAGGGAAGCACCACGCCACGACGGCAGTTTCACCGGGAACACGTAATGAGCGATGAGGTGAGTAGTTAGTTCGAAAGCAGCCACTACTGTACTCGTCCCCACTCACTTGGTTTGCCTGACTGACTTTGAGTACTTTTCGTTCTGTGTCGGTGGTTGCTCTCTCACCTCCCACTCTCTCTCACTTGTTTTCCTTTGCTTTTAGGTGTTCCACTTCTCACCTGAAAATATATAGTTCAATTTACGACAGTTTTTTTTTACTAGGTCGCCACATGCCGCTTCAGCCAATCTTAGTGACGACGAAAAAAGGCATAGAGCCACACTACACACCAGCACACGTGTGCGAAAACAACCAAACAGAGAAAGAAAAATGGTGGCAACAACAGTAACCACTCACCTGACGGCCGAGCACTTTTCAACTAGCTCCTCGTACGTCATGTGCTTCAGCGACACAATATAGTGAACAATGGAATGCTTGTTCGGCGACGGCTTGTCGGGCCGCACTCTGCAGAATCGCCACTCGGTCATGTGGGTCTCTGGGTCAACGTAGGCCAACGACAGCTCCACCACAGTCGCGTTCTGCAAGTGAAACTGCTGCTTCTCCTGCTCAGTGATGATGCCGACGGCGCCCTCATACGGGCCCTCCTCCATCGCCTGTGTCTCCTTCGGGTCGGTCACGTTGAGGTCGAAGCGCCAGGTCCCGTCTGAATGTGGCTGGCCGTTGACCAGGCGGAAGTCAGCCGTGCACTGGTTCTGCGGTTTCCATTTGAGCAGTGTCTTGTCTTGTCCGTAGATGTACTTTTTGTTGTTCTGAAAGACAATGCCGTCAATCATGAACGGGGCGTTCTCCAGCGTGGGCAGCATCTTCTTCAGGTCGCGGATCGGTACGTACGGCTTGAGCATGACTGGGGTGTGCGAGCAGGCAGTGGACATGGGGTTCTTGCGCATGTCCTGGAACCACCGCTGCAACGCGTCGTACCGCTGCGGAAACGCCTGGCGCGCGGCGATGTTACCGTAGAAGTAGATGTAGTCAATCACGTGCAGAGACGGTTCGCCGTTCATGTCAATTGCAAGCTCGGTGTCGAGCACCACCTCGATGGGGTTGTCTTCGTTGGTGGGGTTCCAGAGCTGCTCCCGCGGGGGCTGCGAGAAGACGAGTCCGTCAAACAGCGAGTTGAAGTCGAAGCAGCTGTTGAACTGCGCAGGCACACCCAGAAAACCGTAGTCGCGGTGCTTGACCACCAGGAATCGCTGGCCGTCAATCTTGGGTGTCACAAAGTAGGCGCGACGCGCACTTTTGGCGGTCTTCTCGGAGAAGAAGGTCTCGTCGACGTAGCCGCCAATGGCGGACAGTGGGGCGGAGTCGTGGCGGCCGCGGCTGGAGATGGCTTCGTGAATGTTGTTCGTCAGTTCGACAAAGGTGCTGTGGTCGTCCATGATGGCCACGCGTGGGTCGGACGGGATGGGCGAGATGGACGGCAGAGCCGGACGGTCGCGGTGCCGGCGTGGAAACTGAGCCTCGACGATCTCCACAATCTTCGCCGCCACCTGCTCCTGCGAGAAGAGCTCCGTGTCAATCGTAAAGACGCAGTGAATGCGCTCGTAGATTTGGTGCACGACGGAGGCTTGGGCACACTGCTCAACGAGGCGCCAATGGTCGTGTCCTTGCTTCGGTGACGGCTGCGCGGCGGCGCGCTGCAGACCCACCGCAGGGTCCACCTTGAGCCAGAAGACCATTGGCACTGGCAGCTGAGCCAGATTCAGCGCGTGCTGCACAAAGAAGGCGTCGGCGGCGCTGCTGACAATGAAGCGGTCGAGCACAAGGCCGTTGTACTGGCACTTGCTCGTGTCCACAAAGTGCGTCTTGACGGCCTCCTCGAGCTCCTTGTACGGCTGCTTGCCCTCGCGGAACAGGTTGCCCGATGACAGATGCAGCAGGTTGTAGCGCGTCGCAAGCGCCTGGCCCTGCGTTGTCTTGCCGGAGCCGCGGTTGCCGAGGATGAGCACGACCAGCGGCGTCTTGGGAGACGGGCGCACGGGCGTCGCGCCAGCCATGCGGCGGAGGTGGGGTGGCACCCAATCCTTTGGCGCGTACGGCGCCGCTCCGACGTGCGGCTGGAGTGGTGCCTGAGACGGAGCAGGGCGTGCTGGGTGCGGCTGTGGCTGTGGCATGGGCTGCACTTGCGGAGGGGAGTGGGACTGCGTTGGAACAGCGGGCGGAACAGCGGGCGGCGGTGACGGCGACGGTGTCAGTCCGACCGGGGCGGCGGCAGCGGGCGCGGGAGGAGGAGGAGGAGGAGCGGGTGACGACACCACCGTCTTCTTCGCGGCGGCGGCGTCGGCGGGTGGCCGACTGGGCAGCGCAAGACCGCTTGCGCCGACGGCCGGAGTGCGGCGGATGCGACTAAGAGGGTCCGGCAGCGCGAATGACTTCACGAGCGGCGCTGAGCCTGTGCGTGGCGGCGGTGCGGTGTGGACAGCAGGCGCAGTGGCGGGTGCTGGCGCGGGAGCAGCGGCGGCGGCTTGCGGTTGAGGTGTCGTCCGCGGTACTGGCGGTGGCACTGCCGCTGTCACGGCAGCCGTGGCTTCCATCGAGCGCGGCGCTGGTGGGCCGCGACGCGGTGGCATGTCAGACGCGGCAGGCACCGTCGCAGCCGCAGCCGCAGCGACACTTGTCTTGGCCTCCGCTGAAGCGGGCACGTGGGACATCGCGGGCGCGGCAACGACAGCGGTGGGATCCTCGTGGCGGTGGACTGCCTGGGCGGCCTTGATGCGGTCCATCTGCTGGCGCTGCGGCGGGATCCAGGTCTTTGCCGGCACAGCAGCCACGGGGGTTGGACGGGGCACGACAGGCGCGTCGACGGCATCGACTGCGGCTGGAACGCTGCTTGAATACGGCGCTTGCATACCCGCGTAACCCTGGTTCGCTGTTGGCGGTGGTGGCGAGTGGTGCTGGTGTGACATGGCCAACTCAGACGATGGCTGGCGGTCAACCGAGCCGGCACTCGGCGCTGGAGACGTGGACGTGGGCCGTGGCACTGTGGGAGGGCGTGTCGTCACCGAGACCGGCACCGGCACCGGCTCTGGCGCGGTCGCCGCCGACGTGGCAGCCGCAGCGGCGGCGGCGGCCTGACTACGGGGTGCTGGGGTGCGCGACATCATGGAGGCTGGGTACATCCCCGCACGCGGGCGTGGCGCTGCTGGTGCGGGCTTTGCACTGGTGGCCTCGCTGGACGGCGCGCTGCCGTTCGCTTGGGTGGCGGCGCCGACTACCACTGTCGGAGACGCAGACGCACTGGACTCACTCGGAGACGCCGTCGCCGCTGGCCCTGCAGCCCCGGCTTGGGCATTGGCAAGCTGAGCGTGTGCAGTACGGGGCATGGGAACGGTTAACCCTGGGGCCGCCAACGGCATCGGCTGCTGTTGCTGTTGTGGCTGCTGCTGCTGCTGCGGCTGAGGAGGAGGAGGAGGAAGAGCTGTTGTGGAAGACGGCTGCGGGGCAGCGGGCGTGGGCACGGGCACGGGCTCGGTGTTGACGGAGGATGCGGCAGCCGTGGGACGGAGCAGCACCTGCTTTCGCTGATGCGGCGGAACCCACGACATTGGTGGCTGGCGAGGCGGCGCAGGGGGTGCCTCCATAGGAGCGGGGACAGCACGCCTCTGCAGCATAGAGCCCGGGACTGAGCCAACGATGGGGGTCGCGTAGCTGCTGCTCGGCGCCACCGCGGCACTCGCGCCACCCGCCATCGCTCCGTCGGGACTGGCCGCGTGCACGCGCTTGGACCGGAAGCCATCAAGCAATGGGATTGACTGCGGGTCATTGTTGGTCGAAACTGGTGACGAAAAGCTGGCCGAGTCCGTCGGACCTGAGAGAGCGGACGACGGTGTGAACGGCGCCGCGTCGGGGTTAAACCCTATGCCAGCGCGGTTCGTGTTGGATGAGCTAGGGCCACGCAGCGCTCCCGGCTGAAACGGCACCGCGTTCAGGTTCAGCTGCGTTGACGCAGAGTCACCGTAAGACATGGCTGTCGGTTGCTAAGAGGAAGAAAAGCAATGAAAAGAATGTGTTCGCACACAGGCACACGCAACGTGTGTGTACTCAACGGTTGAGTTGATATTCCTTTGGCATCACAGAGGGAGAGGGTGGTGGAGGACAATAGCAATGGTGTGAACAATGGGTGAGTTGTGCGGATGCAGAGTGCGCGGGCGTCGGCGGAAGGATTTCTCGCCGCTGCAGGTTTCCGTGACTTGGTGTGGACAAGGACATGTGAAAATATGGGTCGTGCTTTTGTAATGTGCCGTGATGGTGACGTGCGTTTATGCGCCGAAAAGATGGTGCGGACGAAATGGTCCGAGTGTGAACAGAAAGTATGAGGGAGCAACGAGGGAACAGTCAATCCACGGGTACGCGGCACGCAGAGTGCACGAACAGAGGAAAAAAAGTGTCACTCGGGGATGATATTCTTGTACTCGTGATCGAGGCCCTCGGCGTACGTGAAGGGCCGCGGGGTGCGCCAATCTGGACCGAAGTATTCATCCAAGTAGGTGGTGGGCGGCACCAGGAAGCCTATCTCGTCCCGCGGCTCCGCGCAGAATCGACAAGTCAGCAGCGTGGCATCGAACGGGGACTGTCGGAAGCGGTACATGCCAAACCGGCGCTGCTCAGCCTGCTCGTAGAAGGAGGAGTGCCAGATGAAGTGACCAGACGATGCCACCAGCGCGTCGTCCTCGGGCCGCAGCGGTGGATAGTACACGTTGAGATCCACCTTCACGTTCGTGTCGCGATGCAGAAAACGCAGTTCCAGTCCACGCAGCACGTCGCCGCAGACATCGAACGGTGCAAACAAAGGCTCATCCGCGCAGAGGTCGGAAATGAGTCGCGTGACACCACGTTGCACGGCCAGTCGGCTGAGACCGCCGCTCAGCATGGCCGTACTTGGTGCGGTCGCCGCGACGCTCTCCCCTTCACCCAGTTTGGCGAGGTCGTGTACAAAGACACCAATGTCGATGTCGTCATCGTGTGGAATGAAGCAGTGGTCGCGGTGCGCCGCGAGGGCCGTTCCACACGTCAGGAAGAAGCGAAGCCGTGTTCTCTTGTCTAGCACACGTTTCAGATCGCACAACGCACGCTGGAACAGCTGCTGCTTGTGCTGGAGTGGACCTGGTGGGAGCCGCTGAACAGCAGAGTCGAACGCACAAGACCCGGGAGCAAGTTGTTCGGTTGAATGTGACGGTTGATGCATTGCAGACTTCCGAAACGAAATACGTGACGGAATGGGAATCTGTGTTTCGGACGTACCTGTAGGCGCCGTTCGCTGGCAGAACGAGTCGAGGTAGTCAACGGCGGACCTGAGTCGTTCTGCTGAAAACGGCAGTTCAGGATCAAGGAACGTCGCTATAGGAGTGCTTGCAGAAGCGGCGGTGTTTGTGTGTCCATCGGCGGATGCGGATGGGCCAAAGAGAGCAAGCCAACGCTCAAAGGCCGCTTCCCGTGAGTCCAGGAGCGACGCATCTCGTGCGTCTGGCTTTGCCGTAACATGCGGTGGTTTTGCTCGTTGGGAGTGCGAGGGATCACCATGACGCGCGTCCCGATTTTCCACGGTTGACTTGCTAGGCACCACTGCAGAAGAACGTGCTTGCGACGGCACATATGCGGCGGCTTGACAGACCACACAGTCTTTGCCATGAAAGTGTGGACGAAAGAGTGGGGACCAGCACAGGCGTGCAGTGCGCATGGTGTCGTACCACTGTGAGTAGATGCCACTGTGCCACACAGTCCAGGAAAAGCGAAGACGTGAGGTAAGAAAACGCAGCACCGTTGGAGCCAGAAACGGAAGAGAAAAAGAAGAGAAGGAAGAGGGGGTGGGGAGGACGGTGACAGAGAGAGAGAGAGAGAGAGATAGAGAGGTGGGAAACAGAGCGAGGAATAAACATAAAGCTATCCCGGTACACACAAACTGAATTTCATTCTCGCATCAAAGTATGCTTTGGTCGCACAGTGTTGTTTTGTGTTGTCCTGTGTTCTACCCAAAGAGGCACAAGGGAGCAACGAGCACGAAGGCACACGTGTCATTCAGATGGTCGCGTAGCAAACACGTAAGCGCCGCGCAGCGAGAGGCACGCACACATGAATGACAAGTGTATGAACCACACAAGGGTGACTCTCTCGCTTGTGCGTGAGGTGAGAAAACACAACACCTTTCGCGGTCTTTTTCTTTTCTTTTTACAGAACGTTCGTGTAATCACACTTGGTTTGTGAGGCCAAGTTCGGAGGTCGCAGAGCTTCATTTTATTGCTCTCTTCACGGTTAGCACGTTACACAAAACGGTCTGAATGGACCACATGCCTTCCAAAAAAAAAAATATCCACAACAACAACAAAAAGACAACGAAAAAGGTAACGACGACAACAACGTGTGTGAGCCTTTTCTCTCTCTTTTCTCTTTCTCGCCATCTGTGACTTAGAGAACAGACCCTTCGGACGTGAGCGTCGAGGCGATGCTCATCACGCGACTGACCTGACTGAACGCACTGTCTACAACAGCTTTGCGTGCGCGGGTGTCAAGGCGCAGAAGTTGCGTGAAGAGCGGCGCGTGCACGATCTGCTCACTCCCGACAAGAGCCCTGACCGGGTCGGCATGCGGGAACGCCAGGAACATCGCCGGGGGAAGCCCGGCCGCGTGCTCCATCTGCTGCTGAAGGCGCTGCACGACGAGCTTCGCTGTGCGACTCGCCTGCGTGCCCATCGCCACCACCGTGCCGACCTCGCCGTAGTTGGTCACGTACAGCAGCGACGCCGCGGGCTGCAGCAAGGAGCGCACGCGCAGACACTTCACGAGCGCGCCGCCGGCGAACCTGTACTCGCTGTCCAGCGTGAGGAGAGACTCGCGCACCTTGGGACGAGCGCCTTCCTCGATGGCTGGGGTGTACCCGAAGATGGCCAAGTTGCGCCTGTCGTCGGTCGCAGCGATGCCAAACGCCTGCTGGTGGTACAACATCTCGGTGCCAACGACGGAGAGAAAGCTCAGATCCTTACCGAGGACCGTCAGCGTGCGGTTGGCGGCGCTGAAGCGGGCGAGTGTGACGGACTGGTGCAAGTCGCCGTACACGAGGTACTCGCGCAGGCTGGAGAGCGACGTGACATACGTGCCTGCGTAGAGCATCGCCATGGTCTCGAACTTCCTCGACGACCAGTCGTAGCGGAAGACACGCACGGTGCCCGCGACGGCCACCGCGATGCACCCTTGCACGCCCGCCACGGCCGTCACGGGGCCCATCGCAGGCTCACTGTGCAGGAGGCGCAAGTGAAGGCTGCGCTCAACGTGCTTGGTCGCCAGCACGACGACGCGGCCGCGGGTCGTGACATCCTCGCCGAGCGGGAAGGCCGTTGCGAGAACGCACACCGGGGCGACGGCGCACATCGGCGCGGCGTCCATGAACGTGTCACGCGGCATCTCGACGCAGCGCGCGTCCAGCACCTTCTCGTTGCGATCCAGACGCATCTTGTCGAGGCAGCGCCAGTCGCGGCACGAGAGGAGCTGGACCTCGTAGCGGTCATTAAGCGGAACGGGCACGCCGGCGGTGGCGGCAACGCGCGGCGCAGCGACGGGCTTCTCGACGGTGGTGGTGGTCGGCCCATCCGGGATGTGTGTGACGCGCAGCTTCACGTCGAACGGGGCTCGCATCGGCGCGAACGCCTCCTTCGTCGACGTCACCACGTAGCAGCACTCCGCCGCACCCGAGTAGACGACGAAGCGTGGTGTCGCACCAAGTGGCACGCGCTGCAGCCACCATCCGTGACCGAGAAACTCGCCGAACGGCTGCATCGTCGCAAAGTGCACGAACCCCTCGGTGCAGTAGACGTACCCGCCCTCCACTTCCGCGGACGTGAAGGGGCAAAAACCGCGCACCGGACTGGGCACCTTGTGCCGGCAGAACTCGAGGTGATTGGTCCGCGGGTTGAGCATCAAGAAGCCGGCGTTCTGTCCGCACACGTAGAGCCCACTGTACCCACCGACGTCCGCAAACGCCACGAGACGCTGACTGCTGTCGCGCACCTTGAGTGTGTCGCTTTCGAGCTGCGACCGCTCCATCTCGAGTCGCAGCTTGCGCTCCTCAATCGTTTCGATGACCTCCGCCTCGGGGCGGACATCGAGCAGGTGGTGCACGCCCTTCACGAGCCGCGGCATCGGCTTCTCAATGACGTGATACGTGACGAGCTCGCCCGAGGAGGTCAGCAGCACCAAGGAGGCGCTGATAGGGCTCGTGGTGGACGTGTTGTGCTTCTCAAACACCTTCAGCTCCGTCACGCGCGGGAGCGGGTCGTCGTCCTGGCGCTTGCGGATGCGGGCAGAAGGGGTGGGCACACCACAGAGCGCGCTGGTCGGCAGCACGCCGAAGTTGCCGTATTCCTGCGTGCTGGCGACATGGACGCCGCGCGCGTCAAGTCTGAGCGTGCGAATAACGAGGTCCTCATTCTCGGCTGTGACGAGGCTGCTGCGGCTGGACCACCATGCTGCCGCCCGCACACTCTGCCCGATGTTGTGCATCTGCAGAGCCACCTTCGGGTCCTCAGGGATGGCGACGCAGTGCAGCGCACCGTTGTCGAGAAGCACAAAGACGGACTGAAGCGCAGCCACCACAAACGCAGACACAATTGCCTTGGGAGCGCCGCCGGCCTCCGTGGTAGCGGCAGGTGTCTCCTCCTTTTTCATGCGACTGAGAAGCGCCGAGAGCGTCGCGTGGTGGTACTTGCGCTTGCCGTCCACGGACGTCAGACGGAGCTCTTCGGCGGAGACCTGAAGGAAGGCGTTGCTCCAAGGGATCATCTCGACAAGAAGGCTGCGGACAGACACGTTCAGGGCCGTGCCGCGGACCTGTTGAAACATGTACTTGCCCACCGAGAAGAGGATGGTCATGTTCATGCCAGTCATGACCAGATGCGACGGTGGCGCTGTCGACGTGGTCGGCGCTGTCGGGGTGGTCGTCGTGGGGCTCTCTTGCTCTTGCGCGGTCGTCGGGGATGATGTCGCGTGCGTCTCGCCCTCCTCACGGGTCCGCTTCCGGCCAGTGGTGGTCGTATCAGCGGCAAAGGAAGTGCGCGTGTGCGAGAGGAAAAACACAGACGTGCTGTTGACCGGCTCCGGGCGCTTGATAGGCTCGTCGCGGACGGAGTTGCGCAGCAGGCACAAGGCGCCCGTTGACTCCCAGCCCGTGCACACGGCGAGGTCCATGACGGCACGCTTCGCGGTCAACGGGATTTGCGGGTCGGGGTCGATGGAGACGTTGTGACACAGGTCAGCGAATGGGGAGTTCTGCAGCGCCTCGTCGAGCGTGTCGTTCGGCGTCCGCCGTTCGGATGTGTCCAGAACCTCCGCGTGGTGAACCGGCGACAGGCCGACAATCACCGCCTGGTGCACTTCGATCGCGCCACTGCGGCTGTCGATGCGCACGACAGTGGAATCGCCGCGGACGGAGCCGAGCAGATACTGCTCGCCCACTAGCTGCGTGCAGCAGGCGGCGAAACAGCCTGTTGTGATGATGGTGGCGCTCACCGCGTTGACCGTGTAGCCCTCGGAGTGGATGCGGAGATGGACGCACGTACCGTCTTCCTCGCTGATCGCCATCACATTCAGCGTCACCTCGTCTTCCGCCGTTGCGCCGCTGTTGGCCGTGCGCAAGTGCGCGACCACGGCGTTCGCAAACGTGAAGTTCGTCTTGGTCAGCTCCACAGATTCAGCCTGCGCCACATCGCTCCATTGAATCTTCTCAAAGGAGAGGGCCGCGGTGCGGGCGTTCCCGATCTCCTCCTCGCCGTGTCGGTTCAGCAGGCAGCCGTAGCCGCTCTTGGTGCTGACGTGGATGAGCATGTTGCGCGCACAGCACAGCACACCGGAAGGCACCTGCTCAAAGGCAGGCACGGGGACCATGTGCGTGATGTTGTACGGCAGCTTCTCGACCTCGCCGATAATGAGCAGCTTCGGGTTCGTCGTGGTGCCGCCGGTGAGACGCGTCCAGAGGATGGAGCAGGTCAGCATTTTGGCTTGCACCGTGCCGCTCTTCCACTCCACAATCTTGACGCGACCAGCCCATGTCGGATACTTTTCAAACAGAAAGGCGACCAGCGGCTCACCGTCTGATTCGACAAACTGAAAATCGCGAACGTTGCGAAGGTCTTCACGCACACTCGTCAGCGCAATGTGCTGAATGCAGTGGATCGTCAGAATGCGCGCAGAGGGATACGCCACCTGGAAGGCGGGGGCGCGCGTCGCCGAGGCCGTCGCGTTGGCTGCCTCGTCCGAGACCTCCTTCTCGGCGTCCGGTGCCGTGTCGTGTTTGACCGCGCCATCCTCATCCTCATCCTCATCATCGTCGTCGTCGCCCCAGGCATCCAACGCGACGGTCTTTTTCGTTTCCATTTTCTTTGCGCCATCAACAACACCGGCCGACTGCTGGCCGACGACTGCAGAGGTCTGAGCGGCACCGCCTCCCGTGGTCCCGCTCGCCAGTGCCGTGACCGCCGCGGTGGCCTCATCCAACGGCAACAGCTTCTGCAGGTTGAAGACGAAGAGATCGTTGCGCTTCGACAAGACCGCCACGTGGGACCCAGTCGGGTCCACTCGCAACACGGGTTCAAGTGGGCAGCGATTCGTCGGCTCGCAGTGGCGGTCGTCGAACTGAATGAGGCCGACAGTGTCGAAGGTCATTGTCACCTCGTTAAACGCGAGAAACGAGGCGTGGTACTCGTCAAATAGGCACGCCACAACATCGCGGCGGCCGCCCATTGGACGACAGGCCTCCACGCTGACAGGTGGTGCATTGAGCGAGCACTCCGCGACGTATTCCATCACGCTGGCCGTCGCATCGTCGTCTGTCTCGGTCCTCACGGTGGTGTTATTGGGATCAACAACGCGGTACAGCGTCAGGTGGTTCTTTGCAACGACCACGACTTCCTTGACAGCGAACGTGCCCGTTGCGTTTTCTGAGAGGGAGGCCGAGAAGAGACCGGACACAGTGTGTGTCACCCCCGATGCGGGGAGTGACGGGACAACAGAGGCGTGCAACATGATTAAAGAAAAGGCTGCGAGACACCTCAGAGTAGGTAGGCTTGTGGAGAAAACAACACAAACCGACAACAACAACAAAAAAAAAAAAAAGAGCTGCCACGACAACGGCAGGATAGGAATCACTCTATCAGCTACTGAGGAAAAGTCAGTTCAGTGCGTGTGGATCAGTCCGAGTAAAGAGAGGAGGGAGAGGTAGGAGAGGAAGTGGATGGCTGGTATAACGTGACAGGGCTGGTGCAGCGACGAGGTGAGTGCGCGACAAGAATAGATACCTCGTCGCAGAGAACAAAAAAAATAACACATGCTTCAGTTGCGTGATACTTAGACTGCGGCGCTGAATACATGCCTATGTAAGGCACGCCAACAGAGGATTTTTGACAATTGTGGTTGTCCGCAGCTGGCTTCCGGTAATTTTGTGTACTCCACAGTTTCCATTTTTTTTTTGTTTGTGACTTGATTCACTGATTCAAAGCGTGTAGTCATTGGACACATACAGACATACAAACACGCGTGCTGCTAGGCAAACAGATCCTCGAGGGTTTTCATGATGCACAGACACGAGCGACTCTCGCTCGTGGAGCAGAGACGCAGCAAGCGAATGTACTTGAGACGAAACGGAGCCGTCACGGTAAATTGGAGAGCCGTCATGTTCGACGACATGACGCGCAGTGTCGCGGTGATGAGCATGGTGCGCGACGACTCGTCAAAGAGTTCGGCTCTGTTGCACAGGTTGTACAGGAGGACCGTCAGCAACCGGAGCACGGGGTGCGTGTCGCCCATCTGAACCATCTCGCGCTGCAGCGACGGTGACGGTGTTGCCACAATCGCGAGAGACAGGTTGGAGGCCAGACACGCCGCTGTGTACACGACCATTGGGTTTGCGTCCAGCAGTCCCAGCCCCACTGTCGCGACAATGCCGCCCTGGTAGCGCGGGTCGACCAGCACGGCCATGGCGAGACCCGTGCACGACATGTTGCAGAGGACGCGCAAGAGGCCGAGACGGCCATCTGGTTGCAGACGGGGAAAGTCGCGGCAGCCGTTGAGAATCAGCGGGACCATGTCCTGGTGGTAGGCCACAGTGAGGAGGATAGTGTTGTGCAGGATGGCGATGCGCAGCGCATCGAGCAACGGTCCCCAGAAACTGAGCGGCGTGTGGAGAAGGCACTGCGCGATGAGATCGGTGAATCCCTTACAGTGTGTCTCGAGCAGCGTCGAGCTTCCGTCCAGGAGACGCGAGACGACCTCGCCGACGAGCTTGAGGCCGTCGCTGCGTTTCTCCGCGTTTGCTTGATAGACACGTGTGATGAAGGGCGTGATTTGCAGCAGCGCCGTACGGCACACGATGGGGTTCGCGACGCGGAAAGTGATTACGGCGGGCGGCGGCAGGGACAGGACACCGCAGGCGGCCGACGCGCTGAAGAGCATGTCCTGTGAGATCTGTCGCCCGAGTGTGCGAGACCGCAGCATGCGTGCCAAGGCGAGTTGAATGCCGAACGTCGTCATCAGCATCGCCTCCAGGGCCGGCGCACCCGTGTCGGTCTTGACCAACTTCTCCGTCGTCGTGAACAGCTTCGCTGGGATGACGTCCTCAGTCGTGTCGAGCAGGAACTGGGCCGCCTCCTCGCTGTAGTGGTGGCAGTTGTGGCGGACAGGATGGTAGTCGTGCAGCTGGTAGGCCGCCTCCTCGCGCACCTTGGACCACTTGAGGAACTGCGGGAGGCTCTTCGCTGTCGTGCCCAGCTGGATGACATCAAATTTCGCACCGAAGCGACTGCGGCCAGGCGAGGCCATGCCAATGCCGCCTTCAAAGTAGAATTCGACGCCGTAGCAGACGATGGCGGAGTGGTAGATGCCCTCCTCTTCAATGCCGGTCAGCTCCTTGGAGTGTTTGCCGATGATGCCGCCAGAAAGATCGTAGACGTGGAGCTTCACAGGAAACCGTTCGTTGGGCAGGCTCATCTGATACTGCGGTGTCACAAAGGTGGTGCGCTCAGAGAGGCCGTAGCTCGGTTGACTGGCCGCGTTGGGTGGCTTGAGCTGAGCCTCGACGCGCCTGTCGATCGACACTGAAGCGACGGACTGTGTGTTGTTGTTGTTGTTCTCGTCCAGGTGCACGACACTCAGGGATGGGAGGCGGTTGTCGTCCGCGCCGCTGTGCATCGAGCCGCCGGTCATGCCGGCTATCATGAGGGCGTCCATGTCGGCCTCGCTGCTGCCCTGTGATGATGATGACACTATGTCTTTGCTTGATTTGCGTTTGGGCTTGTCTGCTGGTGCGCTAGTGCGAGCGTTGGCGTCCAGGTGCAGCGAGTCGCTGCGTGCTAACAAGGAGGGTCGAATTGCTTTCGTATGGAGCACGAGGGAGCTGCTCCCCCTGCGAGGGTCTGCTGTCGTGCTTGGCGTGAAGCTCAGGTTAGGGAGTTCCGCACCAATAGCTGGTGCTGGCTCCAACGGGAACTCTTGAACAGATTGCACCCGTGAAGGCATCCAGACAGTGTTGTGTGTGCCCGCTTGGTTTCTTGTTGCCGTATCTCAACTGTGTGATTTGCTTAGAGCGGAAGAACGTGTGAAGAGGAGAGTGAGGACTGAAAATGGACGATGGAAATATGCAGTGATGATAAGCTGGCTAAGGTGCGTTGGTGGTAAACGACGGAAAACAACAAACGAGTGTGTGTGCTGAAATAAGAAGAATGATTGTCACTTTTTTTTTGTGTGTGTGTGGCACCGCGAGCTTAGTTGTCAACTTTGGATCTGACGTTTGTTCGTTTTGTTGTTTTCTGTTTTCTGTGCTGGATCTGTGAGGCTCACAATATTATGCCTGTGCCGTGCAGAACGAGGCATCAATCAGTCACTGTCTGTATCGGAAACGATCACGACACTGCTATCGTCATCGCCTGATGACAGGACCGGTGCAAACGAGGGCGGTCTGGCAGCTCCACACACTTCGCACACGGTGTGGCTGGTTGGATTGAGCAATGTACACCTCTCGCACGCCCACTGCGGTTGTGCTTCAGCAGACGGAGCAAGCAGGTGCGTGTGATCGACCTTGCAGCGTGGAAACGTAACGAAGGGGTCGTCGTCGTGTTGCACCGACTCGCCGCGGTCTGGTAGTGGTGGTGTTGTTGGTGGAGAGGCGTCCCCGTCGGCGTTTTCAGGCGCTGACGCGCCGTCCTCTTCTGCCTCGTTGTCACCACCACCACCATCGTCGTCATCGCCGCACATGGCGCACCCAGCCGCGGCGGGACAGGTGTTCCAGAAGGTGCATCGTGGGCACTGCCAGCCTTCGCCTCGCTCGCGGGGTGGCGTGGCGGGCACGTCATCAGGTGCCGAGGGTGGCTCTGCGTCGAGCACGCCACTGCTGGTGCTGGCCGGTGTGACTGAAACTGGCTGGGCAGCCGCCCGTCGCTGTGCTGCCGCGGCCGCCAGTAGTCGCCGCCTCTCCTCAGGCGTGGCTGGTAGCGGGGCGCTCTTGCTTTCGCCATAGCCTCCCTCTGCACCTCCGCCGCCGAGTCGGTGACCGGGGTCTGACGCGGTGATGAAGTGACGGCCTGTGAGTCCGCTCGACGCTGTTGGTGATGAGGACGCAGACGACGAGGGCGGGTAGAGAGGCAGCCCCTGCTCCACCATGCGCACTTCCAGCGCCTCACACTCCTTCACGAGGTCGTAGTACAGGGCCCAGAATACCTTGTCGTGCCGGGAGTGCACGCAGTGTGCGAGCTCGTGCAGCGTCGTGCACAGGACTTCGTGGAACGGAAGGAACTGGTCGCGACTGGCGGGGATGCGAAATCGCACACACACCTCCTGGCCGCGCTCCACGTTGAGACCAAGGAGCGATTGCCCGCGTGGATAGAACTCCTTCAGCTTCCCAACACGCCAGCGTCGCCGGTCCAGAATGACTGTCACGCGCATCAGAATAAAGTGCATATATGATTGCGCCACATCGTCTGACGGAAGCCCAAGTGTGGTCACGCTCCCCAGCAGCGCGGTAGGCTTGAAACCGGCCAGTGCGGTCTCATGTGGCTTTGACACACCAGATGCCCGTGGCCGTTTTGCTGGACGTTTCGAATCACTCTTGTTTGCCATATCCACGTCAGCTAAAGCACACAGCATCGGGGAGAGAGAGAGAAGCAGAGAGACAACATGAAAAAGAGAAGAGCACGATGGTAGTAAGAGGGGGGGGGGGACAATGGAGCTGTGCTGTTTGATCATTGTGCGGATGTTGTGACGGGCAACGCGAGTGGCAGCTAAAAAACGGCGAGTAGAGCTGTCTACGTCATGCTGCAAACCGTTGTAAATGAGGAGCCACGCCCCCAGCACAGGAAACACGTCCCAGTATCTCGTCACGGTGCAGGCAGCTTCATCTGTACGTTTGTTGCAATGCGTAACGCAAAAATTATACCTGTGAACAACGAGGGCGAGACAACACACACAAAACAACAACCTGAGCCACGGAGTCGAAGGCACACTTTCCTCGTCTCTCTCTCTCTCTCTGTCGGCTTGGTTAGCGGTTCAGACGTTGATCGCTGAAGTCCTGAGAGGCTGTGCTCTGTGCGTACCACCACTCCAACCCTGGTGGGACAATCGTGATATTTTTCACGTAGTCAAAGAACATCTGCGGCGCCGTCACAAAGGCTTCGGCTGAAGGAAAGTTGGCGGGCCATTGGTCACGCTGATTCATCGCGACACCACTCACGACAAACTCGGGACCCAGTGCTTGCTGGATGATTGTCTTGCCGCGCAGGTGATCGAGTTCATGCATGAGCAGCCGCGCGCGCAGGCCGTCGAGAATCTCGGATTTCTTGTTGCCATATTGATCGTAGCCCGTGCAGGTGATGCGTTGTGGGCGGACGACCCATGCCTGGCATGCACCACACGAGATGCAGTTCTCCCACATGCCGTACATGGGTGCGATGGAGGTGCGGTCGTCGTAGCCTGGCACCTCTGGATTCACCCACACCTCAAACTCCTGTTCGTCGGGGTTGCCCTTGAGGATAATGACAGACGCGTCCCAGTGACCCTTGGGTGCGCTGAACGAGATGCACCGCAGGTCCGTCGCGGCGCGACACAGCTCATCCAAACGCGAAAAGAATGTGCCTGTTGTGATGGTGTGCAAGTCGACAGTCAGTACGGGCCGAGTCAGAATGCGGTGGGGGTACGTAGCAATCTTGCCCATCATCTTTGACTCGAGGTCTAACTGCGCGGCGACACGCTCCTTCACACGGTTCGCTTTGGACGACGCGGCGAGCAGAACCCTCGATGCCCCGATGGCAGCTGCGCGTCGCATACTGATAAGGAGGACTACTGTCAGTGGATCGCTTCGACAACGGTTGTGCACGTCAGTACAAGCAACACTAGTGAGAAGGAGAGAGACTCAAAAGAAAAGAAGAACGAAAGAACGAAAAGAGCAGTGCTGAATATGCTCCACAGCAAAATAAGAGCCAAAGCTCGCTTAGAACTGGACGAAAGTGCACAGGAGGGATGAGAGGAGGAAGAGGATGAAGAAAGTGGCGACACCCACAAAAAAATAATTATCACCAACATACAAGACAAGCTCGTGTGACGCTAGCGGTACTGCGTTGCATGTGGGAAAAGTCAATAACAATATTTGACGTGGTCATGCAACGCAAGCTGCCGCTTTTTTTCTTTTGCGTACCGCTCAATTCGAAGACTTGCCACGACGAATACCGTCGGTGAATATTCACTTCGTGGGGTGTTGCACGGCACGGTGAGTATCGACCATGACTGGTCTTTGAGAGTTTCCGTATTCAGCGATGTTGACACAACGCGAAAGCATGGAGTGCAGACAACGGCACATACACACAGACGCACACAAACAAAAAGAAGCGCGAAACCAGAACTGAACAACGACAACAACAACGAAAAAAGGCGTTGCGGAAAGGTTGTACGGTGCGACGCTGTTGACAAGACACTCCACGGTGAGAGAACGCAGACGCATCGTGTCCATGACCGTTTAGCCATCACTAATTGCTACTGACCTTGTTGTTGTTGTTGCTGCTGTCACCCGCAGCCCAGCGTTTCACGACAGACTCGGCCAGCCCATTCGAGTCGCGAAACTTGGCGAACATGGGAAACTGGAGCAGTGCCTTGGCAGACACGGGCTCAAGCTGCGGGTTGTTGGCGAGGCAGTGCTCACAGATCACCATCAGCGGCTCCAACGCCTTCCGCGTGTCGGGCGGCATGTGAATTGCGTCAAGCAAGCGGTTCACGTGGGCTTTGATGTTTGACTCCCAGTCCAGCACAGGCACGAGCGGGTCGCGCAGGTTGCTGTCGTACGGGAGGAGAAGCGGCCCGTCACCGAAGTCGTCCGTGAGCGGGCCGTTGCTGAGCAGCGGATCGACACCGGTGAGCAAGCCGATCAACAGCAGGGCGAGCGACCACGTGTCGGCAGTGCGCGAGAAGAACCCACGTGGTGAGGTTCGACTGGGTGGTGGAAAGCGCGACATGTCGGAGCGCGGTGGGTTTCGCGGGAGATGTCCAACGAGTTCAAAGTCGCACAGGGCTACGCGGCCGTCACCCTTGCAGAGGAGGACGTTGTCAATGTAGATGTCGTTGTGTGAGTAGCCTGTGCAGCTCAACAGTGACCCTTTCTTGTCGCGTGCTTCGTGGGGGAGTTCGTCGTTCAATGTTGCCACCGCATTGAGCAGCTGAAATGCAATCGCCATGACCACGCTCGGCGACGTGATCGGTGCGTACCGTTGCTGCGACAGAAACGCACAGCTACCTTCATCATCTGGCAGCAAAGCTGGCAGCGTGCAGCTCGGGGCTTGGCGGCCTCCAGCATCTGCTCTTGTAGCGTGTAGCAAGAACTGTGCGAGGCTGCAGTCAAACAGCGGCACGAGCAAGCCTTTGCGTTCCTTCGCAGCGTTCATCACAAAGGCAGCGGGGACGACGAGGTGGTGCAGCCCATCACGCAGATTCACGCTGTTGCGGCGGGCCGTGGACTGCCTCGTGGCACCGGCAGCCGCCGCGACGCTGGCAAAGGACGCCTCATCGCTGGAGACGGTCGCCTGATACACCTTGTGTGCACTGGCACGCCGCACGAGCTCTCGCAGCGCGGTGCTTGGATGTGGCAACGCGTCGATCGAGACCCTGTACACACGTGCCCCACGGTCACCGCCACGGCCCACTTCCTCACCGGGCTTGCCGAGGTCCTCGACCTTGAGTAGCGGCATGCCGTGCTCGTCGACTGAGAGCGAGGCGGCAGATTCGGCAGTGCGGAAAAAGCCAACGCCTGTCACATCGTCCTCATCTTCATCATCCTCAACGACAGGGGCTGAGGGTATCGAGTTTTCACGTGCATTGACCAGTGAGGTCGGTTGTTGCGCCAGCGTGTCAATACCAAAGTAATATGAGCATGGGGGCTGATAGTGAGTGCTCTCCCGCGCAGCTCCGGTCTGCTGTGGAAGCGATTGAGTTTCCGCTGTGAAGGAGCCGGAATGAATCGAGGGTGGCCGCGAGTGTGAGTGCTCAAAGAATGAGTCGTTGCTAGACCAATCGCCGTCGCTGTCCATTCTAAATGTATGAAAGGGAGAAGAGACACGAGGATGAGCCAATTGGCACACACAGACACACACACACACACAGACGCGTGCGCAAATAATGCGGCAACTCGGTTATTCCTTTTTGTTTCCGTGTAAGCATCAGTCAGTGCAGTGCGCGTGCAAATACAAGGATGTAGAGAGAGAGAGAGACAGAAAGAAAGAAAGACAGCGCGAGAAAACAGGGAGGCTGTATGTATGTATGTGTGTGAAGTGAAGGCAGGTACAACGATACGGAAACACGCAAGAAGCCATCAACGAGCAAAAAGCATCAGGTTGGGTGCTCTGTAGTCGCCACGGGAGGTATCAGTGATGCGATCGAGGTTGACGTAATGTCTGCCCCCCCCCCTAAAGAACTTCACATATTGTGAGAGAACGCGCGAGATGAGCATCATTCGCGGATGCATCGGTAATGACCAGACTGGAATCAAGTCGACGTTTGCGGTACTGTTGTGTTCTTTTAGATTTGTATTTTTAAAACCTTATTGTATCCCTTGTCCTTTTTCCAAGTACATGGCAAAAGAAGGAGACAAACGAATGTGACCACGTGGCGGCAAACCTAAAGCGAGTGAAAAAAAAAACAGCACCACCCAACAACAACACGGCAACAACAACAGAGATGACATTAACGGCCCGGCCGGAATGTGCCTAAAAGTTTTGCGCGATCTCTGCTTTGCGAGTCCCTTCGGGTCCGCCTTCGGTTGTCACGAAGCGGCGCGCGGGGGTGTCACGGAGCGCCGCATTAAAGGCACGTTTCTTGTCGCTTTCACGGCGCGTCTGGAGCTCGCGTTGGTTCATCACGTACACGGAGCGCCATGACAAGAACACAACAACGGCCACACTCAGACCGAGAGCAATATACTTGACGCGTTGACCAGAGAAAAACGAGGCGCTCTTCTTGTTTTCTTCAGGACCATCCGGTGAGGTCTGTGACGTTGATGGTTCCGTCGACATGTTTACGTGTCTGCACGTTCGAAAAACAAAAAGAAAGCAGGGCTATATCAAAACGAAAATATTGTCGACAACGTTCTGACAAATAGGTTGAGCCGTGTCCAGGGAGAAACAGGAGGAAAGATCGTCGTGTGGTTTTGATGACATGGTGAGTGTTGAGTGCTTGATCGGGAGAGTCTAGCTGGAATTCGAACTTCTCTCTTGTAGTCTGGCATGTGTGTGTAGAGCCTTGGCACCGTTCATCATGAGCAGCCTTCGCTGTGGTTGTCGTGTTCACGTGGGCAAACACAGGGCTTCCTCCTTGAAAGCAATACGACCTGTGCTGCAGTACAGAGCAATAGAATGCACCACGGTAGACTGTGGCTGAAACACGCACTAAGCGCTGAGTCGTTGTTGACACCCATGATGCAATTTACCCGTATTGTTCTTCTTGTTGTTGTTGTTGTTGCAACTGTTTAGGAGAATCGCAGCACGGAGTGGAAATTCCGTTTTCGTTGTTTACAGCAAAAAAAAAGACCAAACGGGGTGAGGGTGACGGTGACGCGAGTTAAATGGGTCCGAGGTAGGGCCCAACGATCGTACCAATAGCGAGTGCGTCCTGCGACTGCGGTGTCTCGCCGATCACACGCACGCGGACGATGTCCTCGGGCTTGATGCTCCGTCCCTCCGCTACGTTGGTCCACATGCCGACGGCGTCCACGTTCTCGAACGACCAGCTTGGGGCATCCGGGTCGGGTGACATTTGGGCCTGGTTCACGAAGATGTTGCCGACACCAAACACGCTGCCGTACCAGCCCTCAGCGCTGACCCGCTTCACGACGACATCGAGCACCTCGGCACGGTGCAGCTTCAGCACAATGGCTTGGTACGTCACGTGGAACGTGACGCTACCGTTGTCCTGCACCTTGCCCTGGAGTTTGTCGGCATTAAGGATATCTGTCACGGCCACCAGCAGCGCGGAGGTCTTGACCGCAGTGATGAAGTTGCGCGCCTTGCTGGCCACGTCGTGGATCTGGGGAATCGGAAGTCCTTCGACAGCAGAACGCAGGTAGTTGAGGATGTTGCGGTACAGGTTCGCGTTCAAGTCACGTGGCTGCACCGTGACAACACGCTGCAGTGTCATCAAGTAGAACATCCTTCGTTGCGCTTGGGGCTTGTTCTTCTGCTTTCCTGCGCGCAAGCAGCAATCGGACACCGATGGACGAAAGAGAGAGAGAGTGAAAGAGGGAGAGGGAGAGAGAGGTGCAGGAATAAAGTTGGTTGCTGTTGCGGGTTGGAAGTGCGGGTTTCACAAGGTAAACCAGGAACGAGACAGCCGTGACGATCAAATACATCTTCACACTGATGTTGTTGTTGACTTTTTCAGCTATCGTGCGAGTGACTGCTAGACAATCACAGTAGATACGTCCAGTTTGTTTTTCCTTTCGTTCAGTACTTGCAGTAAAATGATTGTTTGTTTCGTTGTTGTGCAACAGCAGTTGGTAACAAGGGGGAGGAGTAATAATAATAGCAAACAGTCGATAGAGGCTGAGCGGCGACACCACCCACCAGAAAGAAAAGTACATGAGAAAGCAAAAACACCACATCGGGACAGAGAAACACGCGACACCACAAGGAGCGCAGCCTTGAGGGGAAGAAAGGTAAGGAAAGCAACGCGGACGAAGAGCGAAGAGCGAAGCAGTCATTTGACCTTCGCAACAGCGACGCAACTTGAAATAAACAAAAAAAATGCACCGTTCGGTAGCGAACAGCAAAGCAAGGAAAAAAAGAGCGGTAAGCTAGGGAGCACACTAGATCGTGAGACGCCTCAAGGACAGCGGGAGTGCGCTATATCCAGTTGTCTTCCTCGTCGAAGCCTGTCATTTCGCCATCGCGGTACAGCTTGATTCGAATTTTGCGCTTCGTGAAGCGGCTGCGACGATTGCTCCACTCGAAAATGAGGACGCCGGGCGAGGTGGCGATGAAGTGATTTGCTCCTTGTGTCGCTCGCCCCCTCGGCACAACCTCGTAAATGTTGCCGGCGATCGCGTCCGTGAAGACGATGGCGAAGGTGATCGGCTGCCGGTGGACTTCGCGATACTCCCACATGATCTCCTCGTTCTGCGCGACACAGATGGACCACCTGAAGGCCTTCCGTGCATTGAGCTTGAGGCACTTGCTGATGAACTGCATGGCAAGCCGTTCCCCTCTCCCGGACGGTGAGTTTGGCGAGTGAAAGAGTCGTTGCGTGGACATGCTCGCGGACAAGCTCGTGTGACTCGTGCCGCTGTCAGCCGATGTGCTGTCCGAGGACTCGCCACGCGTTGGCCGGGGCACCGGAATGCAGCCGGCGAAGCACCGGCAACGTCCGCTCAGCTGCTCGGGCAGAATGTCGCCGTCAATGATGAGCTTCAACGTGCGGGGCGTGCTCTCACTGTCGCAAAAAATCATCTTTCGCCGCGTCTCGGGCGCGAGAACGTTGCGCAGCGCTGAGTACGCAGAGTTGATGGTGGAGTGGCAGTTCACCACGTAGAGACGGTGGAGCGTCTGTGGGTAGTGCCGCTGCACAAGCGTGACAATCGGCTTGATCATCTGTATGAGCGGGCGTGACATGAAATGTTTCACCTTGGCGTTCTTGCAGTCAATCACCACCACAGCGTTGAACACGCGCCCCTTTTTCGGCAGCACGTTCGACGTGAGTGTCGCGTTGCCTGACTGTCGGAGAAGGGCGTCGCGAATCTCGTTGTCCTTGCGATTTTTGAGATCGCGATAGCGGATGAGCTGCATCAGCACTTCCAACACGTACGTCTGGTACAGCATCACCACCGCCTTCGGCTCTGTTGAGACGGGACAGAGTGTGTTGAGCTCGCGCAGCCAGGCGCGCGAACGGAGGGGGCTCACGTCCACGTAGAGCACCGGCCTACCCGCGCGATCCCAATAATGGAAGCTCATTGGAGCGTGTCGTAGCATCAGTTGCACGATCGGCGCTAGCAAATCGTGGAAGTTGAGGCACGGCGTCGCCAGCTCCGACGACGGTGGTATGTAGACGCCAGACTGGTTTGTGTCCATGAACAGAACCTGCTCGGGATCGGCCGTCGCACGACCCGATGTCTCGAGCTGCGCCGACTGGTCGTCCCCTTCGCTGGTGTCGAAGTGACTCGACGACGAGGATACATCCTCGCCTGCCTTCTGCCCACGGCGCGGGGACTGAGCGGCCTGGGCCCCCGTGTCTTTCCGGCTATGCACTTGGTCGTTGGCACTATTGGTGTCGCGCAACTCGGCTTCCTTCCTGGCGAACGGGTTGAGATGACTCACAAAGCGTGCGAGGAAACCTCTTTGGGGTGCCTTTGTGTCGGGCCCGGCGAAGGACCCACTCTGAGACTTGCGCCGCGTTTCCGTGGTGGGTTGCGGGGACGTGGACGGGCTGCTACGGCTTGTGTGCATCGGCAGATCGCCACCGCCATCGCCGCCGCCGTCCTCGAAGACCTGTGAATAAGAGTTCGAGTAGAATGCGTTGATCTCTGTCTGGAGCACCTGCTCTGGCGCGTCCGCGGCGATCTGCTGCTGGCTCGCTTCGCTGGCGCCATCGAGCACATCGCCGACCATGGGCAGTTTCAATGCTCTGCACACTTCGTTCTCGTCGTACCCACGAATCGGAATGAGGCTCGTAAACACTGCCATGCGGTCAATGTTTTGGCGGTGTCGGAACTCGCCGGTCGCCAGGAGAGCATCAACCGCATCGCTGACCGACTCCTTGTGTGCGACAAGGAAACGATAAATTGTCAGGGTGAATTCGTCATCTGTGATGCTCATGGCGAATCTACTTTTGTAGCGCTCGAGGACGTCAGTGGCGTCTTTTGCAGAGTTTGCCGCGAGGGATGCTGTATTTTCAATCTCTTCGAGCTTGGTGTGCAGATTGTGTTTGACGTCGCGGATGAGCGGTACGTATCGGGGAGGGATTTGGTCGGGCTCATCGGCAACCGACATCGCGCTGTGAGTGGAGGCATCAGCCGCTACGAGTGTTTTACTCCTGTGCTTGTGACTGTGTTTGCCCTTGCGTGGCATTGCATCCCACCACAGACGGGAAAAGGCAACTCAGCTTCCCAGGCGGTGCAGGCTGAGAGAGGGAGTGGTTGTGTGTGCGACCGACAACAGAAGCAGCAATTCAGCTGGACGAGTAAGATTGTAGAAAGGTCAGTTGCCAGCAAGTAAGCGAGGCGAGTGTGAAAAGGAGGAGGGTGAGTATGAATGTGAGTACAGTCGACAACCTAGCGTATGTCATAACGGCGCTACGAACGGAATCAGCACTACTGATGGTCAACCAATCAGAGTTCGAAGAAACAGTCGACTGAGGACGATTTCACATATTGCCTGGGGAAAGCGGCGACCTGTGCGACAGCAAAAGCCAGCTTGCCCAATGGCAACTTCACGATGATGATGGTCGCAGAAAAGGTGGCCTGTGGTGGGGAGGTGCAATTCATATCAATGTGAGATGTCGTAGCGGGAAAAAAGCACACATGTGCACAACATATATGTGTTGAATTCTGTGGACAGACACGTGTGGAAGCAAAAATAAAAAAGCACAAACAAAGAAACACAAGGGCAATTGAAAGGAGTGAGAACAGCACGATACGTAGTCGTATGTGTGTTTTGGGGGGGGGGGCGATCTGCGCAACGTGGATTTGACGCAACAACCGCACGTGTCGTGGTGGACTGAACGACCACATGACAGAACAAAAGTCAATAGAAGAAAAAACGTGACGTCGAGTACGACAAGCATAAAGAGAAATTGAACGAAACGCATCAGCACGAAAACAGAAAACGAGGAAAGGGAAAACAAAAACAAAACAAAACAGGAGAGAGTGAATTGTTTCCCGGACTCAATCAATAATAGGGGCGATGTGAAGCAAACAAACAAACAAAAAGAACGACCCAAAGACGAGTTTGCAACACTCAGAAAATCTTGAGAGTCTGTCTGAGTATTGTTCTGAGGTTCGGTCGTTCCGGTTGTGGCCACGGTTCGATACGCCTAAGCCGCGGCTTTCTTTGTCGGGTTTGCGCGCATCGTCGCCACACGCAGCTGCATCGACTTGCCGTGCATCCATGAGGACCCGTTGTCCCAGGTCAGGTGCAACACGCCCTCGCCCGCGGCGACGTACGAGTCCACGTCGAGGGAAAACCGTCCGTCCTTGACCTCCACCATGCCAGCCTTCTTGTCCTTCTTTGAGCTGCTCTTTGACTTCTTCTTGTCGATCGCCTCCGCGTCGGATGCGGAACCCACAGACGGCTCGAAGCTGACGTTGAAGTGGATTTCGTATGACTCCAGCGAGAACTCCCAGTTGACCTCGTCACCGGCGGCGACCGTGACATCGCGCACGTACTTTTTGCCGGCGGCGATGGTACGGTCTTCGGTTGGCACCTCCGAGATGGCCACGCCGTCGTCGTCGTCGACCTGATCCGCTGGCTTCTTGTAGCGGGGAAGGCACCCACCGGCGCAGGTGCAGGAGCCGCCCAGCTCCTGAGGGATCTTGTCGTCGTCGATCGCGCGGCGCAGCACGTCCAGCGACTCTGCGCGGCTGCAGAAGACAATCTTCTTGCGCGTGTTCTCGTCGAGGCTCGACTTGACCAGGTTGTACGCCATCTGCGCGTACGACGGGCAGTTGATCACGAAGACGCGGTGGAGCGTCTCGGGGTAGTACTTCTGGTCCACAGCAAACATGCTCCGCACGACGGTCACGAACTTCTTCTGCAGCAGGCGGAAGCTGATGCCGTCGGCGTCGAGCACGACGGTGATTCCCATGACGGTGCGGCCACCGCGCTGCTGCGCGAGGTAGTTGGCGTAGCGGATCACGTAGTACTGCACCTCGTTCATGTACACGTGATACGGCACGACAATGTCCGTGAGTGTTTTGCCGACCGGGGCGATGCGGGCGACCTCCTTCAGAATCCCACTGGGGTCGGCGCGGCCGAAGCCGTCATACAGCACGGGGTGGCCGACCTTGTCGTGGAAGTGGTAAAGGTTCACGTACGACGCCTGGAAGGCGCGGTAGCAGAGGTCCCACATCTCGGGCTGAGGCCGGCTGAGGGTCGCTTTGCCGCCGGTGAGAGTCGCCACGTACTGTTCGAACTCCGCCACGTTCGTCCCGAGCAGAGGGAACGCACACGGGAAGAGCTTCATCGAGTCCAGGCCCATATCGGCCCGGTATTGCACCGCTCCCTGAATCATCGCCACGGCGTCCTTCGTCTTCCACTTGCGCGCCTTGAGAAACTTGTAGGCTAGCAGGCGTTGGCGCTCCTCGGACCCCTCGCGCTCAAAGATGAATGGTTGCTTTCCGTCAACGCAAATCTCCTCGAGCAGCTTTGTAATGGCTTCTTCGTTGGCTTTCGTGAGCTCGTCCATCTCGGGGAGCTCCTCAGGAACATCTTCTGGCTTGGGCATCGTTGGGAACAGTGATCTGTGAGTGAGGCGGCAGTACACGGAGACACTCCTAAAGTGTTGTTGTCCTTTTCTTTCCCTCTCTGTTTATGCTGTTGGCTTGTTGTTCAGTTGTGCAAAAAAAAAAAGGGAACCGATAAGCAAAGTGAAGCCAAGAAGACAGGAGAGAGGAAGAGGAACGAAAAAAAAAAGAGAGAAGAACTGCTGGCACAGATAGTAAACTAAAATACAAAAGTCAAACGAGAGCGCATTGCGAACGCAAGGAGAACAGGTAGGGAGAGATGGAAATGAGAGAAGGTGCAAGTGATCTACTGTGTGTTAATAGCAGCGTGACGGTCGTATGCTCGAAGTCACCGACATGAAAAACAGAAACAGAACACAAGCAAACCTCGATCGATCAAAAGGGCAGCTAGCGTCCAGTGTTCTTGTGGAGGCAAAGCCACCGGCGACTTCATCACCCTGAGCTGCCCATCATACGAAAAGCAGAATGTGCACCTTGTGGTCTGTTCCATTACCCGTTGATTCTGTTTTTGTCGTCCCACACGGGTTGTTGGTCTGTGTGAGTGTGCTTGCTTCTCGGGTACAGAACGAGTTGGAAAACAGGAAAACGGTGAAAGTACAAACGTTTCCTCGAGCGTTGAAAAAGCGAAGTAATAACGTATAAGAGGGCAACACGAGAGAGAGAGAGAGATAGGGAGCGTCGAGAAACGACACAGCAAATCGGGACTGTTCTACAGAAAAGAGGGAAGGGAAGGACTGAGGTCCACACAGCCTGTCAGAGAGCCGCCTTGCAGACTTTTGCTGTCCATCGACTCAACTGAATGTCGGTGCGAGAAGAACGCGGAAAACAGGTACAGAGGAGAACTGTGTGGAGAAACTCTCGACGACAAAGAAACAAACAAGCAAAACAGAAAGAGAAAACAAGAACGAACACGATAAGCATGCGCTCGGGTTCAACCACAAGACGATAAGAGCGATAACGACGATGCATCACCACACTCGCGTTGAGCGCGTAAGGGAGTGGGAGAGCAAGCGCAGCGGGATGAACCGATCTCAAAACAACAAGAACCTAGCGTCTACGACGTGGGTGAGTGTCCCTCGGAAGGATAGGACGGTGCGTCCTCGCCCCCACGCTTGACCTCCTTGAAGACGCGCATCTGAACCTTTTTGGAGTTGAACCAGGAGTGTTTGTTGTCCCAGACAAGCACCAGGTTGCCATCCTCGTTCGCCGTAAACGTGTCCGACCCTTGAGTTGGCTTATCCTGGTGCTTCACGAAGGCCTTGAGCTCCTTGTCCTTGGTCTTTTCCCAGTCCACCTCGCCGATCTGGGCCTTGGGCACAAAGTAGACAGAGAAGCTCACATCTGTCTTGTCCGTGCTGGTGAACTCCCAAATGACCTGGTCGTTCTTCTCGAGAGTGAAGGTCTTGCAGAAGCGCTTGCCGGCCTTGAGCGTGATGTTCTCTGTGATGACATCCTGACTCTCGTCGAGCACGACGTCACGCACCTTGGGGTGATCGGGGTCGAAGCTACCGATGCAGTTGAACTCGCACTTGCACTCGCCACCCAGGAACGTGGGAATGTGCTCCTTGTCGATGATGTGCAGCAAAGCCTCTGGCGTCTCCGTCGGGTTGAAGAAACTCACCTTCTTGCGCACGCCCTCGTCGAGGACGCCCTTGACAATGTTGTACGCGAAGAGGACCATCTTGGGGCAGTTCACGACCATGATGCGGTGGACGCAGTCGGGATTGTACGTGAAGATTTTCGCAATGCTGTTCTGAAAGAGGTCCAACGCCGGCTTCCACAGCATCTTGTAGCTGAGGCCCTTGGCGTCAATGATAATGTCGAAGGAGCGAATGATGCCGTCTGACCCGTCCACACCCGGCAGCTGGCCGGCCTCGGCGAGATGCTGCTGGTAGCGCATGATGTCCTCGCCAATCTTCATGGAGTGCGTGATGTACTCCCACATGACGCCATCACGGTCCTCTCCCACGTTGGCGAGCTGATCGAGCTTCTTCAAGAGGCCCTCCTCATCGACGCACCCAATCATCATGTACAGAACCGGGAGTCCTTGCTTGTTCCAGTAGTGCAGCGCGCAGCTGAAGTGCTGATCGACGCCAGCGCAAATCTGGTCAATGCGGGCCGGTGGACGAGGCTCCTTGAAGCCGAGGAACTCGGGGATGGCTTGCTCATCGAAGCCGCGCACGCTGAACGCAGGAGGGAACATGTTGATGTCGTCGAGCTTGTCTGCCGCACGCTGCTTGACGACGACGTCAGCCATCTCCAGCGCCTTCTTTACATCCCACTGCCGGGCTTGCAGGAAGCCGTAGACGTACGCACGCGACGGCGTGTGCGGGGTGTCCTTGTCGGGCGTGTCGTGCTCTTTCAGCTTCTTGTAGAGCTTGGGGAGAGGGTCGTACGTCGCCTCGAACTTCTGGATGAACTCGTCGACCTTCTTCTCACGCTCTGGGGTCATCTCCACGTACGGACTAATCTCCTTGATTTTGGGAGACATTTTTCCTTCTGTCCTTTTTCTTCTTTTTCGGGTTGCCTCGTGAAAGGTGAAGAGGGAGAAACGCTGTGTGTCTGTAGGGCCGGTGTGCGACCTGCTGCTTTTTGTGGTATCGCGCTGTTGACGATGTTGTCACAAGGAACTGTAGAGAGGAGAGATCCTTGGATGCGACAAGGGAGAAAAGAGAAAAGGAATGCTTTCGCGAACACTAGCCGTTTGTTGAACAGAGTGTGAGTGTGAGCGAGATGACAGAGGGAAAGTGTGTGTGTGTGTGTGTGTGGTGGAAAGAATGTTGTAAAACGAAGGCACGCCATTCCACCGCCAATCACATGGAACGACGTCCTTCGACAAAGCTCTAGAACACAGAAAGATCGCACAGGAGAAGCGCCGCAGCCGCTGCTTGTCGCCTCGTTGACGAGTGTAGTGGACGCGCGGCTTGAAAAACAGGTCCGCGCCATGCCTATCTCTCTCTATCTGGTGCCGGCTGCGTGAGAGCACGGGTGGACACTCACAATAGCTGTATGTGGCGTGCTCACCAGTACAGGCGTTGGTGGTATCAAGGTCTGATTTGTTTTTTCCCTTTCACCCAGTCGGGGACCTCGTCGAGCAAGTTTGAAATTCGCCGAAAAGAAAAAGAGACGGAAAAAACATCACATAACAACGAAAAGGAATGAAAAACACGAAAAAGAGGGGGTATGGCATAATTTCATAAACGTAAGCTGTTCACATCAGTGGAGAAGAATCGATTGGAGTACTGAGAGCCACACGCGGCACGCAGCAACTAACGATGAAGTAATTGAAAAAAGAAAAAGTAAAGAAAAACCGAAGGAATGTATGGGGGAGGGGAAGGGAGGACTTTACGACAAACGAAAGAAAAAAAAGAGCGAAGAGAAACTTTAAAAAAAAAAGGCAAACATGACGAAGTTGCAAGCTCCGCTGAACAGCTTGGAACACGTCTTCAAACAGATGAAGTGTCGGCGGTTCGGAAAATATGTTTCTTGCCTTGGACGACTTGAAGAAAAACGCAAGAGCGCCACAGTTGTGTGCACACTAAGCAAAACGACAGAGGTGGGTGGGTCAAGAGAGAAAGAAAAAACTCAATATAGATAATCACATCAGCAACAAACAGTCGTATGCACACAGTGAACAACAAAACAAAAAACAGAAAGGATGGTGTTTTGTGAATGCGGGATAGGGGTGGTGGGGGAGCAATGCTAAAAACTAACAGTTAACATGGCAGTGTACATTTTTTCAGACCGAAGAAAAAAGGAATATCCAGCTTCATTGTCAGTCATCTTCCAGCAGCGGAGCTGCCTTGTACACACGCATCTGAACGGGCTTGTCCTGAATGTAGGATTTGGAATTGTCCCAGACAAGCTGCAGGATACCGTCCTGAGGCGCCATGTAATGATCCGAGCCATCTGTGAGCTTCTCGTACTTGACAAGTGGGTCTTCGGTGGTGGTCTTCTTCACAGTCTTGTCGATGCGCACGCGCTGCTTCTTCTTGTCCACACTGATGCCGTCCTGCTTCGGGTAGAAGTAGATGGCGAAGCGAATGTCTACGCCTTTTGTGGAAACAAAGTCCCAGATGACGTCCTCCCCCATGGCCATCTCGAACACCTTCTGGTGCTTCTCGCCCGGCTGCAACTTGATGTACTCGGTGACGACGTCGCTCTGCCCCTCGGTCGACGAAAGAACGGCGTTGGGGTTGAACGTGGTGAAGCAGCCGCCAGGGCAGTTGCAGCGCCCGCCCACGCAGGCTGGCACGCGGTCAAGACCGATGACGGAGTCCAAGGCCGCCGGCGTGTTCTCGGGCGAGACAAAGACCAGCTTCTTCACCAAACCCTCGTTGAGGGCCGGCTTGATGACGCTGAAGAGAAACTTGATCGTCGGCGGGCAGTTCACGATCAGAACGCGGTGGATGCAGTCGGGGTAGAGGTTGTTCATGCGCTTCATGTACGCGCGCACAACGTCCACGGCCGGCTTGTACAGCATCCGGTGGCCGATACCCTTGGCGTCCACAACGACCGTCACAAAGTTGCGCTTTGGCGCGCCCATCTCAATCCCAGGCTGAGGGTTCTCGGCGAGCACCTTGTCTTGGTAGCGGCACAGTGCGTAGCCGACTTCAACAAAGTACGTCGCGTACGGGTCGGCGACGTCGTCGATGGTCTTGCCGACCGGCACCAGCTCCTTGAAGCGCTGGTAGCACGCGCGGATGTCGACGGTGCTCAGCATCCAGTACATGACGGGCAGACCGCGACGGTCGTAATAGTGGTACCCCACGTTCATTCGCGGGTTGATCGCGGCGCAGAGCTGCGTCAGGCTATCGTTGTCACGGGATTGCAGGCCGCAGCGCGCCATGACGTCGGGGATGTTGAAACCTTGGACGGAGATGGCGGCTGGGAAGAGACGCAGCTTGTCAAGCTGCAGCTTCTCGCGGAGAGCCATGGAGTCCTTCGCCATGTCGACCGCATCGCGCACGTTCCAGTTGCGCGATCGCAGGTACGAGTACGCGAGCAGCCGCTCGTCGTTCTGCAGCGTGGGCAGGTGCGACGTGCCACCATTGCGGGCGTTGAGAAAGAGTGTAGGATACGGCTTTACCTCCGCAGCGAGGGTGGAGAGGAACTCCGAGATGCGCTCCTCCGACTTTTCGTAAAGTGGTCCATACACAGGAATAAAAGCAGGAACGGAGCTCATTGTCTCTCGGATGGTGTCGTTATCGTTATCTTTCACAATTTTGTTTTTCCAAGAAGACACGCGTCTACACAGAATAGAGGTGGTGCCTTTCACAACGAATGACAAATACGAAGTCCCACACGTTAAAAAGAAGACGGGGAGGGGGCGGTGAGGAAACAAACTGAGTAGGAATAACTATCCTGCACAAAAGAAAAGCAAAGGGAATGTGTGTGGATGTGAGTGTGTGTGTTTAGGACATGGGGGAACAGTGGACACGGGACCTGTGCCCCATCGAGCTCAAGTGCATTGGGGGTACGTCGCGTGTACCTGGTCACCGTGTTGTGTCGCACGCGGGCGTGGTGTTTTCAAACAGAAATTGAAGTCGTGACGTCAGTCGGGGGCAGTACCATGCCAAGGAAAAGAAAAACACACGACTTGAAAGGTATCAGTTGTCTTTTTTGTTCTCATGAGCACTGTGACAACAACAGCAGTACTGACGCGCACATACACACAAAAAAAGTAGAGTGGGGTAGAAGGATTGGACAACAAGCGCAGGTCAAGGCCACGAGGTTATTGGCGCTTCTGGTACAGCAAAAAGTACACGGTTTCCTTTCCGAGGGACTGAAACGGCTCGACACTGACTTTGGTGTCGTTGCACAGAACAACGTCTGACGACGACGGCGCCGCCCTGCTGCTGTTGTCTGGATCCGGCACCGAAGGGGTAACGGCAGCCTTGTCGCTAGGAACGGCCGCGTGTTGGGCGACGAACGTGACGTAGTGCCCTTGCCGGGTGCCGCCGCCACGGTGCGCGACGACCGACAGCAGCGAGTATGTGCGGTTACTTGCGGGGCATTTGCTATCGCTGCACACAACCGACGGCAGCACCAGCGTTGGTGAGAAGGAGACGTGGTTGTCCAGCTTGACGAGGTCCCCTTCGGCTGTCATGGCCCAGCGGCGCAGATGGAGAATGAGTACCTGGGGAAGCTTGTCGAGAAAGAGGCCCTTCTTTAGGTACTTGTCTCGCTTCTCGTCGTGAATTGTTTCGACGGAAAACGTCCGTGCAAGAGCGTCCTCAATCGTAGACTCGCACGCGTAGCCAATGTCAACGGGAATGGTGTAGTATCGCTCGAGCACTGCGGACGTGTGGTTCTTCTGCTTTGCCTTGCCCTTCAGGCGGCTTTCCAGGGTGCCACCGAAGATGCTGTCGAGGAGCAGTGATCGACCTTCGCTGTCCACGTGTGCGCGCACGGCGACCTTCTCGTTGCCCTTGACAGTCAGCCACCCCTTCCCACCGCCCGTGTTGGCTTCCCCCCAGGATTCGTCAGTATCACCACCGTCGGCACCACGGGCGTCGCGCAGACCAGACTCGAAGGACACTAGTTCCTGATGAATGTGCTCCAGCAGTAGCTGCAGAAACTCCTGCGCGTCTTCCTGGAAGGTACCGTCTACGCCCGATGCAGTTGGTCGAGAAGAGTTCGTGGCGCGCATCGAAAACGCAAAGCGCGGTGGTCGCAGACTCTGCCGCATTGGTGCCGGTTTCCAGTATTCAAGAAGCCATTTGCCCACCACCGTCAATGTGGGCAACTGCGGAGAGGCGTCAGCATCCCGTGCGGCGCAGACGGCCAGTTGCGCGACCGGTGGGATGAAAGCCAACGCTTGCATGACAGAGTTCATAAAGCAGTAGTTGCTGTTGTTCAAGATGCCTCTTGGGTACGGGAGGAGGCTAAACTGCGTTTGCAGACCGGCAGTGCGTCGTGCGCCGCCGCCTTGGTTTTTCGATTTGTTCCTCTTGGACGACGCCTGCCCACCACGTCCCGGCGTCTCCTCGTACATATTCGCCATCATGTTCGCGGATGCGCGGTTTTCAAGAGCCTCGAACAGCTCAGAGTACGCTAACGTCTCAACGGGACACTTTACATCGGCAGAGGCCACTGCTGGAGTGGGATTTGCGGTCGCGGCACCGTTGCCCTTTCCACGCCGCCGACCGCCGCGCTTCGATGTGGCAGACGCTAGAGTGGCGCCAACGGGAACATTCATGTGTTGTTGTTGTTTTCTTCTGAGCAGAAGTACTGTTGATGTTGTTCTCTTATGACTTGCTCAACTACTGTGTCAGACGGGGATGGAGGAGCGAAAAGGAAAGGGAGAAGTTCGATGGGAAGTAGCGAGAGTCTGAGGTTGCAGTTTCTGGTGATAGATACATGCAACGTACACACAAAGACAGCGATAGAGAGAGAGAGAGAAAGAGCACTTTTGTGACGTTTCTTGTGTACCGAAGTAAGTGCAGCCACTGTTTGCGTACGATTGCGTGCCATCACAAGGTTTGACTTGTGCGAATACCTGATTAAGAGTTCGTGGATTACACCGTGTCGCATTCCGCAGAGGCACCGTTCGTAGCCGCTGACAGTCATTGAATAGCATTTCCTGATGATGTGGGTTCTGTTGCTGTTGACAGCAGCGTGCAAAGAGAGCAACACACGTTCACCGTAATCCGCTGTGCGGCAGTAACATGAACATGGCGACAATCAGTCAGACGGCATGATGATGATGATGATGGTGAGAGTTGGCTACGATGCATCCTCTTCCCCACGTGCCACGATAAGGGGCTTCCCGGCCTTGATGTGTGCGGCGAGAGCGCCAATGTGCTTTTTGATACTCTGTGTGTTGAGGTTCACTGTGAGCACCTTGTTGGCGGTCTTGTGAGTGTTGCTGATGTCCAACAGGTACACCAGCGCCGCCTCTGTCACCTCCTCCCAGCTCACGCCAGAGCTATCTGTGATGTCGCACGACAGCAGCCCCTTGAGCAGCTGTGAGTCCTCGGGCCGCAGTGTGCGCGCGAACTTGAGACTCATCCACAGGTGCATCAAGCGCGCGCAGCAGTTCAGCATCGCCGAGGCCTGCCGCAGCCGCCCCTTCGCGAGTTGCACCGCCACCGCACTCTTCTGCATCAGCTGGTAGCTTTCCTTGAAGAGGGCGCTGATGGACTCGCACTCGCCGGGATTGCGGTCGCGGAAGCGCGAGAGCAGCCGCTTCTGCACGGCACGAAACAGCGTGGCGTTCTGGTCAAGCGACGCGACCGCCTCGGACAGCTCACGTCGGATGGCCGTGTGTGTGTCGATGACGCCGTTGAACTCGACGAGCGGGAGTTCGTCCGGGACATCCACAGGCATATCTGGCTTCTGGTAGAACAAGCGCATTCGGCGCAGCAGCTCGTCGCTCAGCAGCCACAGGCCCTCCATCGTGGATCCCTGCACCTTGAAGCGCGCCGCATTTTTTGAGACCAGGATCGTCGCGTTCGCGCCGTTCAGGTAGTTGATGGACAGCACGTTGGGGAGAACGTCGCCGAACGAGACCATCTCCGGGAACAGGTCGAGCAGTGACGGCGGTGGCGTCTGGTCCGAGTTGAGCTGGATGGAAAAGGCCGTGTTTTTCACCGGCGCCACGGGCCGCGCCACCATGGACAGCGGCAGGGCCGCGCTCGCGACAGACGTGGCGAGTCCAATGGCATCCGCGCTGTACTGGGCCACCGCGACCACCTCCAGTGAGGATGGGATGATCTTGTCGCGATCCGCCTCTGCAATGGCTTTGAAGGGGATCGTCACCGTGTCGCCTAAGCGAATCTCATCCAAGTGAAACTGCGCGGGCGTCATCGCGATGGGGGCAGATGCACTCATGTGGATGGTCACGTCGCGGACGACCGAGACGCCCATGCTGTCCGACAGTGACACGCAGAGCGGCACGACGATGGAGTTGTCGCCCAACGGCGTCAGGCCAAGCTTCTCGAAGCGGAGCACCACGAGGTCCGGCTCCGCATCCGCCACGGGTGCGGGGGTCGCAACGCCCGCTTCGAGAGGGGGCACATCGTCGACGACGGGGAGAGCGTCGCGGCTCGCTGCGTGGGCGGCGGCGGCCGGTGCTGGTGGCATCTCCACTGAGGCCGAGGACGGGATCGCAGGCGCGGAGCTCGGTGCGGCCGTGTCGCCTGACGCAGCCGTGTTCGGCGCCCTCACCTTGTTGACAGTCGCCAGCGCAGCCGAAACGGCCTCCGCATCCGCCGCCAGCTGACGGATCGCGTACTGAACACGCTTGAGATCTGCGGTCATCTCGTCGTACGAGCTCGCCTTGCTCTCGAGTGTTTGCACAGGGCCCTCGGCGGGGTCGGTGCCGAGGTAGTTGATGGCCAAGCAGCTCTCGGAGTTGAGGGTGACGATCATGCCGCCCACGTCACAGAAGTCACCCACCGCGATACTCAGCGGTGTGCCCGCAGACGCTTTCGCGCTCCATTCGAGGCTCACGTCCGACAACACGTTGACGGTGCCCTGGGTCGTGCCGATGAGCAGGTTGTCGGCACCGGTCGAGGGGACGGGGTAGGACGTGAGGCAGATGCTTTCCACATCGAGTCGCTTGATGAGCCTCGCCTCACCGCTGAGATTGAGCACGTGCAGTGTGTACGGGCACAGAACGACGATGTCGGCGTCGCCCTGAACGAGCCCGCGCGAGAGGCGGCAGACTTCAATCGCGACTGCGTCGTCGCCGAGGTTGAAGGCCCACGTCGGGGAAATCTTCATTCCCGGTCCCGTTCCGTTGCGTGTCTCGCTACTCGCGCTCGTCGTATAGTTCCTAAACGTGTAGCACATCAGGAACATGCTCGAGTTGTTTGTGACGAAGACGTCCTTCTGCGGCGCGTACGCGAGGCAGCCGGGCAACAGAAACTGGTTGGAGGGAATGAACCGCTTGTAGAGGACCTTGTTGTGGTCAATGACAGTCCACAGTCCGTCCATGGACTGTACGCACACCATGTGGTACCCAATCTTGCCGAACGGCCCGCTCACGAAATTGTACGAGGTGTGGTCGAGGTCTGTCTCAAAGTACGGGATGCAGTCGTAGTAGACGTCCATGCCGTTCCCTCCGCCGCCGCGTCGGTCCTGTTCGTTGCTACTTCCGTCCGCAGAGGAGCGTTCGTCGGTCCTGTCGCCGGCGCTGTGCCGCAGAATGCGCGCATACATGAACCGGCGCGGGAAGAGAATCCCCAGTAAGTTCTGTGTGACCTCCGACACAACGGGTTCGAATGGGCCGCAGGTGACTTGCAAAATCGGCTGGCCAAAGTTGTGCTCGAGCAGAATGTTGTCTGCCTGCATCTCGCCGCGCTCCGTGCCGGGGTCGATCACACGCAGAATGCCCTGAAATGAGCCGACTGCGACCAGGTTGGAACGGCCATTGTTGTCAATGTCGCCGATCGTGACGGCAGACGCACTAAACTCCTCGTTCGTGAATGTCGTGTGCCAGTAATCACGCAATTGGAAGAGAGAGCCCATGCTTGCGACGTGACACGGCGGCACGCGAAAGTCGTACAAGAAGGAAAGACAAGAGGAATGAAGGAACCGGGGTGGGGAGGAGAGGCCGACGGGAAAACTATGTACAAGTGTCAGGCTATCGAAAAATACACAAACAAACAAAACAGCAAAAGGGACACAATACGTACTGCAAACGCGTGCGTGAGTCTGCTTGGCTATTTTCACGCAAAACCCAGTCTCACACGTGAATGCTCAATACTGATTTCTCACTGCAAAGCGAAGAAGAGGAAGCCAACATATATAAAGTACGAGAGGAGGGAGCGACGATGAGGTGGGAAACTTACGGAAACGATACTGCGACCGAATCACGAACGAGGCTTCGACTACCGGTCTAAGCGTGAGGTTGAGCCAACCAACTCCACGACAGTCACCGAGGTGGGGGCACACACAGAAGGTGTGACTTGTTTTGCGCGGTCCTACTGATTTCAAGCGCATGGTGTGGATACTATGACGTTGATTGCTGTTTGACGGACAAACGCGTGGCATCTTGACAAGCGAACAGTTCTTTCTTTTGTTAATTGTTATGTGCGGTCGTTCGTGGAGCCTGCCACGAGTGGGCTGAGTGACTTTTCAACACGCTTCTTCTTTTTGAAGGCTTCACGCTAGGTGGGTGTCATCCACGAAACAGGCATTCTGATGCAGTGTCGTCACAGCAAAAGCTTAAGCGAGCAGTGGCACGAAGGTGGAGGGGAGAAGAACCAAAAAACAACAAGGAAAGAAGAAAGGTGGCAGCATGAAAGAAAAAACAAAACAAGATGCAACGATCGACATTCATGCGGTGGCGGCATCAACGCATGGGCTCACCAATCTTCGTCATCCCAGCCCCACTTCTCGGACTGTTTGTTGTTAGCGGCAGGTGCCGGGATGGAAGCTGCGGGTGCCGTTGTCGGCGGAGGTGGGGTGAGCTTCGGAAAAGCGTTGACAGCGCCTGGCCGGGTGTTCATGGCAGGACTGACGACGTGGCCTGCAAAGACGGGTTCTGCGGTGGTGTTCGGTGAGCCGCTTGTGGCTCCAGTCGACACCGGTGGGCGAAACCCAGTCGTCGTGCCCCACACCATGTTGGACGGCTCACCGGTGGTCGTGTCGGGCACCGCGTTCCCGTACCCACGGAACCGATCCGTCTCCACGGGTGCAGGTGTCTCGGCTTGCGCGGCCGCACGAGCGTGACCAGTGAGCGCCGAGAGGCCATCCTCATCTTGCTCATTTGCGGTAGTCGACTCGTTCCACTTTTGGGCCACTGTATTGGAGAAGGAATTGAGAGATGCCGCGACGGTGCTCCACCCTCGTGACGCCGAGTCACGCACCTTGTCCATGTCTGTCTGCTTGACCGACGCCGACGCCTGCTGCGCGAGTTCGCCCGCCCGTTGCGACACCACGCTCCACCCAGATGACAGGCTTGAGAACCAGTCGCCGCCACCGCCGCCAGTGGCTCCACTGCCGCCGTTACCATTCGTACGATTGGCGCCAGGCTGGACAGATCCGGGGCTGCCGATTCCCGCAAAGCGGCTCGGATCGGTCGCCGTGGGGCTCGACGCCGGTTGCTGACGTGCGGTGAGCATGCGGGTGTACCACTCCGGCGGCTGCCAGGCGGTCTCGTTGAATAGCGCGCCTTCGGCTTCGCTCTCAAGCATGGCTGCGTAGCGCAGCGCGGCAAGGCTCTCGTAGCGTGCGCGGATCGGGGCCGAGGGGACGCCGTTCGCCTCAAAGTAGAGCCGGGCTCGACGGTTACCGCCGAGCTCCATCTGCTTCAGCTTTGTTGGGTTCCAGTTGGTCCATCCATCCATGGTGCTGCTGCGCACAAAGCTCAGGTGCACGCCCAGGCTGCGGTGGACACCACTGCAGTCGAGGCAGATGAAGACTGCGTGGTTCACATCACACCATTGCGGGTTCGCAGCACCGCACTCGAAGCAGGCCTTGCACTCGGGGTCCTTCGCGATAATGCGCCGAAATACAGCGGCGTCTGCGGGGCAAAATGACATGGTGCAGCGCTGTCAAGAGAGGAGGAAGAGCAGAGGACCAACGACGAGCAAAAAAGATACAGTCAACGACGATAGTGCGGGAAGACTTGCCACTCACAAAGTCGAGAAAGGGAAGTAAAAAAGGGGGGATGAGCGGTATGCGTGTGAGTTAGACATAAATATGTGAGGAGAGTGCACACTGTTGAGACAGCAGAGACGGTGCGCGTGGGACACGAAGCGTATCGCAAGAGATACAGGGTTTTATTTATTATCTCCACTTCATCTCTCTGTCTAGTTGGTAACAAGAACACCTGCGTCATTCAGGCTTCTTTGAGAATGTGCAACGTGTGCATCGTGTGTTGCGTTTTTTCGTTGTGTTCTGAAAAGTGCGTGGTGAGAAACCAAAACAAAATAAGTGAGGGACGCAAATGTTTGGGTGATTTACATAGCATGTGAGTGGAGCAAGACTGTAAGCCACAGAGAGTGAGAGTGAGAGTGAGAGTGAGAGTGGGAGTGAGAGACAGACAGACGGTTGACTAACTGCCGTAGCCAGCCTTCTTGATCCGCTTTTGCTCTGATTTGGGCTCAATCTTGTCGATCTCCTGTGCCGTGGCGTCACGCATGCCTTTGCCCGTTTGCAGCGCCGCTTTTGTCTTCTTCCAGTCCGTCCGGGCGGCGAGCAGCTCATCACGATCGCTCTTGGAGCGCAGCTTCGCGATCTCTTCGTCTCGGCCATCGCCCGTGTAAGCATCGCGGACCAGCTGCGCATCCCTCCCGATGCGCTTCTTCGACGCTGTCGGGAGTTTGCCGCTGGTGGCCTCGTTGGCCTCCACGGCTGCTGCAGTGATGCGCTGCTTGACAGACGACTCCTTCACCTCCAGATCGGTGATGCGTGCCTCGTACACCTGCCGCAGGAAGCCCAGGCGGGATGAGAAATCGTCCTGGATCTTGGAGAGCTGCTCTTGCTGACGCAGCAGCTGCTGCGCCTGTCGGGCAAGCAGCGCGTCTGACTGAGCCTGCTCGGCCTTGCTGACGGTGCTCGCGCCGCCGCCGGCGCCACCACTGCGGCTCGTCGGCCTCGAGGTGGACGTGGCCGGCCCACTCGTCTCGCCTGTCGTGAGCGAGGTATCCAGCACCTTGGTCGACTCCTTGACGCCGCCCGCCTCGAGCGCAGACAAGCGCGGTGGCGGCGCCCCTTGCGTACCGGTCGGCAGCAGCGCGTCCTCGTAGAGGCCCTCCAGCTGCTCCATGCTCGTTCCGCCAGGCACATCCGTCCGTGCCGTCGAGGAAACGGACAGCGTGAGCGTCTTGAGGAAGGCAGACATCTCGTCCTCGAGCGTGAGTGCGCCGTTGAGGCCGTCGACGTCCGTGTCGATCGCGCGGACGACGTCTAACAACAGCTGGATGGTCTCGAACGGGTCAGCAACTTCGACCTGCTCCTCCGCACCCTCCGTGAAGGCGGCGGCTGGCGGCAGAATACCACCGGCAGGGAGGGCAAAGGGTCGGGTCTCTGCTGTGCCGGGTCGCCCGCCCGCGGCACCGCTGCCGACCCGTGCCGAGTTGACCTCACCTGTCGCGCTGTCGTCGATCTTGATCGCGCTGCGGCTGCTGTTCAGCGCGGCCAGCTCACTTTCCGCGGCCATGCGCTGCGCCTCGTCCATCTCCGACTGTGGTGCCTCCGTCACGGTCTTGCCCTTTTTGTTCCGGCGCAGCGCTGCGAGCGTGTAGCCGCCTTGCCACCGCTGCGTCGTGATGCGGCCCAGGCGGTCAACGGAAGTGATGGCGCCGGTCGGGAACGTCGCAGTGAGTTTCTTCAACAGGTCCTTCGTGAAGTCGCGCAGCTCCGTCAGAATGGCCTTTCCGTGGCGCATCTTGGCGTTCTGCAGGTCGTACAAGCGGATGTGCTGGAAGGACAGGTACAGAATCTTCTTGCGCTCGTGCAGCGCGTTCATCAGCTCGTGCGCAGTCTCTGCGACGGTGTCCTTGACAGCCGCGAAACGACCGATGAGCTGCTGGAAGTTCGAGTCCACCATCTTGAGCTTGAATCGGATGCTCGGCTCCACCGTGACGTAGTTCTCGCCGGTTCGCATGCCTTGGTTGCACGAAAGCAGTGTCTCGCGGACCTCGCTAATCAACGAGCGTGTGGACCGCATCTGCTGGCTGAGGCTGTCCATCGTCTGTCGGAAGGTCGTCCGCGTCGGGTTCAGTCGCTCTTGGGTTTCCATTTCCAAGGTCACCTTTTCGTACGCATCCTTGCAGTTGGTTTCGAGGTCAGAGTTCATTTGGTGAAAGAGAAGCGCCATTTGATCCTCAAGGGCACTCGTCTGCAGCCTCAGTGCCTCATTGTGGTGCTCGAGCAGCTCAACGGCCTTGCCGTGGTCGGTGGCCATCTGCCCCACGTTGGTCAGCATGGTCTCCAGCTTTTCCTTCTCCTCCTGTGACTCACGCAGTTGCTTCTTTACATTCAGCAGCTCCTGCTGCAAGATGCGAATCTCAGCAAAGTGGAAGTGCTCGTCGACGTTGTCCTCCGCAAAGATGACACCGAAGAAGCAGCCGAGCAGACGGCCGAGCTCTGATGTTTTGCGGAACAGCTTTGAAGAGAGCAGAAGCATGTCGGAGACCGGTAGGTTCGTCGGGAACTCCTCTTCAATTTTGAACATGATGTCCTTGAAGCTGACCACGTCGAACACGCAGCCTGCGACGTCGCTCATGCAGCCCTTGATCATGTCGCGGAGGGCCTTCAGATCGGTAAACTGCTCGCTCGCCTGCGGTTCGTACGCGTATTTGAGGTCGACGCAGCTGGGCACAAACGACGCCTCTGTCTGCACCTCACGCGTCACCATGGCCCGCAAACGCGCGGATGTGATGGGAGCCTTGACGTCCGCCATGGCACAGGGAGGAAAAAGCAAGAGGAAAGTGAGACCGTAATGCCGGTGTTCCTTTGACGCGCCGTGCGACACAGTGAAGCACAAGATGTAAGAAAACTAGTGGCGCTGAGGATGTGGAGCAGAACAAAAAAAGGAAGGTTTAGGGGGGCGAGCGGGGAGAAGGAAAGGGAGTGAACTACGTGTAAATGGCGACTTGCACTCCCACCCGTGCAGACAAAGTGGGAGAGGTTGCATCCAGTACATCAGCAAACGTGTCGTCTAAAAAAGTACACACGCCACTAGTTTGAAAGACTGAAAAGGACTGGTGATGCTCGTCACACCGCCGTCGCAATGCGTGACATGCGTCAAAACACGCAGTGAGTGTTGTTTTCGTCTCAAGCCCATAGAGTTGGACACCTGTGCAATGGGGATTGTGTGTTTTCATTTGGTCGTCTTCGTTGTTGGCAACGTATGTGTGTCTGTGTGCGCATGTGCGTTTCACACGGCAAGCGAAACAGAATAAGGATGGACAGCCCGCGTCGCCACGCGCGCGCATGTTCACCTCATCTGCAATACTTGTATTTATTTTACATGTAGATCCACTCCTCGCTCGCACAGATGCGCAGCGAGGAAAGACTACCCTGAGAGCGAGAGAGGGCCAGAGGGAGACACCCACCCCGACACGCACACACATTGGGGTCAGAAGTCTGGAACGGCAGGTGGCTCGTACATGAGACCGCGGGCCACGAGCTCGTTTAACACTTCGCGCCCGTCAGCCGTGCGCATCAAAATGGCCAGTGTCTCTTCGCTGACGGGGACGCAGTTCGACTTCATGTGTCGGAAAATGTCGTACACGTACGGGTCCTTGGCCTCGACGAACGTGGGCAAAATCGCGTTGTATGCGGCCTCATCGAGTGCGACGCCATTGACACGCGCGTCATCAAACAGGAGCACCATCGCGCGGCGCTTCTGTGTCTTGGCCTGCACCTCGAACATGATGCGGTAGCTAGTCGCGTCAGGTTCCAAGTGATGGCTCCCCTTGAGGTGATCGAACAGGCGCTGAGTCGGGTCAAACTCACCACGGGCTAAGTGGTATTCCATCAGGATGTTGTAGCACTCCACGTCGATCGCTGGCATCGTCTGTGGTGGCGTGCGCTTCTCGACTTGTTGAAACCACGTCTCCGTACGCGGGTCCTTGAGTGCGGCGTAAAACTGCAGGATGCGGTGCACGAGCTGGATGCTCACAGGATTCTCGTCATCGTCGAGCAATTGCGAAAGCAGCTCCGCCGGTTCGTCCAGGTTGCCCTTGGCCTCACACACGTCAACGATGAGACAGTACGTGTGCTCGTTCGGCGCCACCGTGGCATACGAGGACGTCATGGATTTGAGCAGCGTGTCTGCATCCTCGGTGCGCTTGTCAGCGAGGTAGCCACGAATCATGCAGTTGTACGTCTCCGCGTCAGCCTTGGCGCCGTACTCGTTGATGCCCTGACACGTCCGCTCAAAGTACCGCGCGACGAGGCCCGTTTCCCCGGCGGCAATCAGCACCTCAAGGTACATGTTGAAAAAGGGGGCGTCGATGACGAGCCCCAGCTTGCGTGACTCGTTGAGAATGCGTGTGGCCCAGTTCATGTCTTTGAGAGAGACGCACACGCCGAGCAGGATCATCGCCACCTGCCGCTGCATGGGCACACCACGTGCCGCCATGTCCTCCGCCACTTGCTTGCAGCGCTCCAAGTGGCCGACGTGTATACACGCCTCCATGATGAACTGGTACGTCTCGACATTCGGGTGCACGCCACGTCCTGCGACGTTGGCCTCTCCTTGTGAGGTCTCTTCGGTCAGCGCCTTTTCCAGCAGCTGCTCGACATTGTTGTCGTCAGGCGTGTACTGTGCGCTGCTCGTGGCGCCACTTCTCTGCTGCGCCATGGCGGTGGCACGTTCGGACTGGTCGGTCTGCCGTGCGGCTGTGAGAAGGCGCTGGTAGACGGTGAAGATGCGGTGGTCGTGGCAGCGTGCGAGCACGGACAGGCACTTGTTGTAGCTGAACGTGTTGGCGTCGACGCCGATGGCGCCCATCTCCGACAGAAGCGTCAGTGCGAGGTCGGCCAGCGCCCGCAGCCCCTGCGACACCTGCTCGCGCGTCCGCCGTGCGCCAGCGTAGCGGCCCGTGCCGAGAACGTAGTCGAAGCGGTCGTTGCACGCGCAGAAGAGATTGTTGTAGGTGACAACATCAGGAATGAGTCCTTTTTTTTTCATCTCCTCGAACAGCTGGAACGCGCGGTCGTAGTCCTGGTTCAGGCGCGCAGCCTTGATCACCGTGTTGTACGTGCGCACAGTCGGTGCCACACCCTCCTCCAGCATCGACTGGAACACTTCGAGAGTTTGCTTGTACGGCGCGGACGAGACGAGGCAGCTCATGAGACAGTTGTACGTGTTGGCGTCCATCGGCACGCCGTTGGTGCGCATCTCCTCGACAAAGTACGACGCCTGGGCAACGTCCTTCACGGCGGCGCAGAACCCGAGCAGCGTGTTGTACACCGCCGTCTCGGGCACAACGTGAAATGTGTGGCGCATCTGCTCGTACAGCAGAAATGCCTTTTGGTATTCGGCACCGCGCTCGCAGGCGCGGAATAGCATGCGAAACGTCTCGGCATCCGGCCGCACGCTGCAGTTGGGACGCGTGCCCTCTGCTTTGAACTCTTCGTACAGACGAAATATGCTGCCGTCGGTGAAGCGCACGAGTCGCCGCATGAGCAGGTTGTACGTGAGCGTATTCAGTGGGATGTCGTCTGCGTGCATTCGCTCCAGCACCAGCGCCACGAACCTCTGCGGAGTCTCTCGTGGCCTGACTTCGGAGAGCAACGCATTGAAGCTCGCCGTGTATGGCGCGCATTCACGCACGACGTGTGCGTCTTCATCGCCACCATCACCCGAGGAGACGGCACCAGCTTGGTGTGCTGCCGCCTTGTCTTTTCGCACGAAGCGAGTGACTGTGCCGTCTGGGCGGTGGATGTAGAGATCGACCGCGGGCTTCGTGCCGCTTCTGGTCGCCGGCATGTTGCTGAAACAACGAGAGGGGGGGGGAAGCAGAACGGAAAAATGTTTGTCGGGCGGCTGTTGTTGCTGTTCTTCACCTGACGCCGTACAGAGCAGTTTCGTTCGTCCGGTTTCGATAGGAAAGCATGTGGTGTCATGTCAACCAAATAGGAGGGGGGGGGAAAGTGAGACGATCATAGAATGGAGGAACGTGGGGAATGGTGACACACATGCGCGCAGAGAGTCATGAGAGGCGAGAAAATACGGATTGAAGAGCCACACGACGTCGAGTGTCAGTGATCATCACGGCGGTGGCGACAGGTATCGTGGCGATGAGTGCGCTGTCATTGATCGCGAGTGTGAGGGAATCACAGGATCAAATCGCTGGAAAACAAAAAAAGAGAGGACAAGCATGGGTGCAGGTGCAAGAGATGCAAGCCCAGATATCCTTTCGGCGCGAAGCCACATGTATATCTGGTCACACACATACACACACTTCGCTGCTTCACGCCAAGCTGTGACTTTTTTGTTTGTTGTTGAATATTGTACTCTTGTTTTCTGCGGAAACGGAAGCGAGCGAAAAACAACAACAACAACACAGAATAGAAACGAACAAATGTCTCCTTGCGTGAGAGCAGATGAAATAGGAACAACTGAAACCGACTCAGAGCCAACTTGAGTCCGACACTTGAGCGCACACGCACAGGCTCACGTAATATATTTGTGATCCATAACGCGGAGCTCCCTCTGTTGAGTGCGACTTAAATAATGTTTTGCAAGTCCGCGGCGAAGGCAATGTCGTGCTTGATCAGCATGTCGTACGGGATCTCACGCTTGACGAGTTCGTCCTCGCGCGCAAAGGTGAAGCACGTGCCGTCTTGAGAGAGCGTCCAGTCGTGGGTACGGCCCATCTCCAGGACTTCCTCCTGTGACGAGAGCATGAGCACCTTTTGCGCGGCGGTGACAGAGAGCACTGTGTAGGCGTGCGGCACGCACATGGCCACCTCGTGGCGGACGGTCGTCTCGAGCAGCTCCACGACGGGCAGGTACTCGGTGCACGGCGCGCGCTTACGGGAGTTGAGGAGACGGCTGTAGCTGCCTTCCATTAGGTAGCGCTCAACCTGCACGGCATAGCGAATGCATGGGTCACCGGTGTAGACATCGGAAGGGATCTTCTCCAGCTCAGAGTGGAACTGTGCAATGCGGCTGCTGACGAGCAAGCGAATGAGGTTGAGGCCGAGGAGCATCAGGTAGTGCGGCGACTCCGGCAGGTCCTCCGTCGCGACGTCGTCATAGTAGATCTGCAGCTGACTAAAGTACTGCTCGAAGTCGTCCATGTCTTTGCGGCGCGCACTGACGAGTACGGCCGTTTCTAGCACCTCGCGCGTCAAGGACAGCTCCTCGTTTCGCGTCTTGCTCTGCGCAGACGGACAGAGGTACGTCGGCAAGTGAATGAGCTTCAGCTTCAAGGCTGCGAGCAGGTCTTGGCACGCCTCGTTGTTTTGCTCATCGTACGCCTTCTTCAGCTTTTGCAAATCCTCCGCGACCTTGCGAACAGTCATCCCGACGTCTCCTGTTGCGGACATGATGAAAAAGAGGATAGAGAGGGGAGAAGAAAAGAAAAGTGTGCGCTTGGTGTTTGTGGGAGTGCAGAGGTTCAGCAACGAACAGAGGACCACGCACGCGGAGAATATGTCGATATTCTTGACTCTATGTAAGGGAGATAGGCATGGGAAGGGAGAGAGCGAGAGAGGATAGTGCAAGGTGATAACACGTTTCCGTTTCAGAGCAAGTCGGAAAAGTAAAACCGCGATGGCGCGAACCGATGTTGTGTGTTCTTAGTGAATAGTTTGTTGTGTTTGTCAGTTTTCTGTGGCAAAGGTAGCAGCGGAAGTAACGAGCACAGAGAAGGAAGATATAAGGGAAAACAAGCAGAAAAAAAACAAGAGAGCAGCTTGGGAAACAAAGATAAAAATAAAAAAAACGGGTGTGCGTCGGCGGAATCCAAGAAACGAACACAGGAAGAGATTCCAGGTCAAGTGGTCAGTCGCTAAAATACAGTGTGGGACCGCACGCAAGAGATATGTTCGCGCAGGCTCCACGCATCTGCGTCACCACAGGCGTTTGGCGGTAGCGTACGCTCGGGCCACCACACGCGCGCGAGGCCACTTGTGATCTCTGTGTGTCGGCCTTTTTCTTCGACGAGGCGACTGTGAGAGTGTGCTGTTGCTTTTCAACTGCTCGCCTCTTGTGTGGAAGAGACATAAAAACAGCCTCATCGTCGTCGTCTTTGTACTGCGTCTCGTTCGTCCGCGAGTTCTCACATGGAGGCACAGCCGGTAACGCAGACAGATTCACAGACATGGAAGGACCTCCCACGCCGTACGTGTTGGCCGGGGACCTCTGTGCCAGACGTCGTCGTTGGGTGTTCGCGACTCGCAGGATAGGGCTTCCGCGGAAAGACAAACTGTGTGCGTGCGACGACACGTCATCAGTGTGCGCGGCTTCTGTGTCGGGTGCGTCGAGCGGGTCGAGCCAGCCCTCCTGTGACGACTCGCTGACAGCCACTGGCGACGTGGGTGTGGCGGCCCCAGTGAGTGTCGGACAGCCATGCGAGGGGGTGCCACGGCGGTCGATGCGCGAGCGTGTCGTGGTGATTTCCGACTGTACAGCTGCCATTTTGGCGTAGAAGGCAGAGCGAATTTCTTCCGAGGAGCGGGAGAGGGTCGACAGCGACGAGTCGGACGAGGTGGATGTGTGGAAGGCGAGAGGGGTTGCACCATGTGGGCTTCGCATCGGATCGGCACCCGCCGTGGGCGTGGCAGAAGCGACCGGACTGCGCTCGACGGAATAAACAGCAACCTGCGGGCTTTTGCTGCAGAAGCGGACTCGCTTTGAGCGGATAGCGCTGGCAGTCGCCTGTTCGTCCGCGTGGCGATGGCTTCCGCCGCCAGCGAATGCCCAACACGGAAAGTCGTTGCTTTCAGCGAGTTTCAGAAACTCCAGAATCGCTGGGGGCCACGAGGTGTTGGACTGGTTAACGCTCAACTCACCGGAGGACAGTGGGGACACAACAACCGTGTCCATGAGACTCGCGCTCACCCCACAAGTGCCGGGCTTCGACATTGCGGTCTGGGAGGGTGTCATGAAGCGCGGTGGCCGCCCAGTGACAACATGTGAGGCGTCTATGGAGGTGTCACTCTTGTCCGCGTTCTGAAGCGTTGACGAAGACAGGTCTTCTGGCTCGGGCGGCGGGGGCGTTGTAATGCGAAGGGCAGTGACCCGCTTCGGTTGTGGTGGTGGTGGTGAGGACAGTGGCGTGTGAGTACCGGTGTGTTGGGTGACCAGTGACCGAAGCAGCAGCGCACAACTGCGCCTTTCCGACAAACGGGCTTGCTCCAGTTTCTGTCTGAGAAGCGCCTCGAGCTCACCGGTTTTCTCCTCAATCTTGACGAGCACCGACGCGTGATACTCTTGCAGTTTGGTGATCATGTCCTGCACCTTTTCAGTAGGCAGCGTAGTCATGGTTGCGAACTTGCTTCGAAGTGCGTGTGTCAAAAACTGCCAATGTTTCTTAACAGAAAAAGTACAGAAGAAGTGAAAGAGCGGAGGGGTGCGAGTGCAGTGGTAGTTTTGCAAAGAACAACACAAAGTGTTAGTCGTACATAGCGAGACGAGATTGTGGGGTGATGTGCGTGTCACATTCACACTTTCTGCCTGATTGTGCTGTGCGATCATAGGGCCACATAAATCTGCCACCTTCTTTACAACCTTTTTTATAGAATAACAGTTACACACGTTTCGTGATGCTGGTCTAAGGAAGGAAAAGGGGGAAAAGAACAAGATGATGATGATCATTGAGTGTACAAGTATAGGGAGTGAAAAAGGAAGTCACACAAGAGCGAAGCAAGAGAGAGAGAGAGGAAGAGAGTGTTCTGAAAAAAAAAACAAGTACTCTTCTGTTGACGCGTATGTACATGCGCTGTTACTTCCTCAAGTATCGCATGGCGGATGCGAAAAGAAACTGGTCGTATGCGTTCTTTTGCGAGTCCGTTAAGCAGTATTGAACTGGGTCGCTGTTCGGCTTCGTATCACACGGTGGTCGGGGGTCTTGTACCGGTACGGTACATCGGACTGGTGGTGAGCGACGGGTGACAACGGGTGGCGTCGGCGGCGGCAGGAGAGACCGAGATGGTGGTGTGGGGGGCGCGAGGGACGTTGAGGCCGGGTCCCGCGCGTCTGAGGCTGTCAGACCTTTGGGCGATGCTGCTGCCTCGCTGATGGTTGACACGACAGACGCGGCGGTGCTGTCACCCGGATGTGGGGGAAGTGTCGCGCCGGAGCGGAAGCTGTGTTGTGAAGCATCCGTGCCGGTGTCACGCACAACGTTGCTCTCACCACTTCCGTTGGGCGACGACGCGTCTTCGTCGAAGGCAGCTAAGGCTGTGACGGCATCTGTGTGAGGGAAATCTGTGCTGTGCAGCAGCGGTGGCTGACCAGGTGCGGTACTCATCACACTGGAGACAACCGCCTCGGGCGCACCTCCCTCAGCGTTCTGCATCTTGTCCGTTGGTGGTGACGACTCGCCAGGCACCATGTCGTCGACGCTCTTCTCAGACTGACAGAGTCGTGCCGCCCGCTCTCCGGCGCTCATCTGCGGCCTAAACTCGCCGAAGCTAGCGCCCTTGGCATGGCCGCTGCCCGCAGAGTTCGTGAAGAGAGCACGCAACGGAGACTGCACGCCTGGCACGCTGCTGATATCCTGCGACAGGATAACGCTCGTGCGACTGGGTGTCGACATGCCAGAGGAGAGACGGCGGCTGGGAATCAGGCCTAGCTCGCGCTCCAGCTCCTCGCGTTCCGACTCATCGAGAACGCAGGCGTCGCCGTCGGTCAGGTCGTCGTTGCCCTGGAAGCCAGCAAAACGGTCGGACGTGGCACTGAACGTCGTGGAGTACGTGCGGTCAAAGCGCGCCACGTAGTCGCGGACCTTTTGTGAGGTCGCAATCTCATCCAGCGGGACCCAGTCCTCGATGAAGACCTTTTTCAGTTCGCTCGGCTCTTCGTCAGCGGGTGCGACGGCGTCGTCGCTGTCACCCGCTGCCATGGCTGTAGGAGTCGCGACGTCCTCGACCCACCAGCGCACAAGCAACATGCGCTGCGAGTTGGCCGTGAACTTCTCGCCAAGCACGGCGACGATGTTGTCCACGACGTCGTCCTGCTCCGCTTCGATGCCGAAAAAACGATACAGTAAATCGAGGTGGGCCTCGTAGTAGTCAATGTCGATCCGCTCGCGCTGCTGTGTCTCGTGCGCAAACAGGAGCGCCCGCTCCGAGTCGGCCAACCACCAGGCTGCGTCGCAGCAGTAACCGTGTTTGCCATTCTCGAGGACGAGCCCACCCGTGACGGAGTTCAGCGAGCTCGAGGAGATGTCATCGCCGCTCCAGTGGCGGCGAGCGGACGAAAGCGCTGGTGGGTATTCGGAGGACCGCAGCGGGCCCGAGGACTGCCCAGATGGCGGCCAGCCTGCGTTGCTCCGTTGGAACGACACTGACATTGGACGGCGGGCGCTGCCAATCGGCGACGCAGACACACCAGGCGCGCCAGGCGAACCAGGTGAGCTCGGCGGCAGAAGACGGGATGTGCCAAGGTGGCGCATGACTTTCGCCGCGGCATTGCCAGGCATGGCGGGAGGAGGCACGGCAGTCACAGCGTAGTACTCTGCGTGGGGTCCGATCGATTTCTGAAGAGCGTCGCACACCGCGGCCACATCTGGCATGTGACGCGCTGACAGCAGCGAGAGTACACCATCGCCGATCTCGTTGACGACGCGGAGATCCGCGCCGCGGAGGGCAAGCGTAGTGATCATCGCGCCTGGGTTGGCACAGCTGGCGGCGGCACACAACAGTGGTGTCGCCTGCGCCGCGTTGCGGGCATCCACAGGGATGCCAAGCGACAGCAGGTGCTCCACAAGCTGACAGGAGCCATACGCCGCGGCCCAGTGGAGCAGTGTGTTGCTTGATGTGTCCACAATCTTGTAGGTGTCTAGGAGGTCTACGAATCGCATAAAACCACGGTCGCCACCGCGCTCGAGAAGTTCGATGGCATGCTGGAAGGATCGGTCGTTTTCCACGTAGCCGTCAACCGACGGGCTCCGCGTGACCGTCATCTGGCGTGGCTAGCAAAACGAAACAAAAGATGGGCAAGCGGTTGCAGAGGACTGTGAGCACCTCTTCTGTTGCGCAGAAAAACTATGCGAGAAGCAAACCCAGAAAGAGAGAGGAGAGCGCAGGGTGTTGGAAGTCAGCGAGGAGAGAGAGAGAGAAAGCACGAAAGGAAATGTTGTTTCTTTTTTTTTTCGTGTGTGGTCACGTTGTTGAGCACGGACTGTGTACGCTACGCGCCATTGAAAGCTGGGCCTGTGACTACAGTAGCACGTTATGCTTGCGATACGCGAGTGTCGCTGCACAGAGTGTTCTCGCATCGCATCTAGTGGGAGGGAAAAAAAAAACAAGCACAGAAAGCAAAATAACAACGAAAACAAAGGGAACTCTATGATCGGATCAGTCAATGCTGCAGTAGAGGGCACTGGCAATAGCAACGACACAGACGACGGGAAACAGGAGCATCATCAGGAGTGGCATACCCCCAGTGGCAGCGTAGAGTCCACCGTATAAAGCACCCAAGAGCGTCGGCCAGGTATCGCATATCACTTGATGCATCCGACCGCGTTGAGTCAGATCCAGCTCAGGCATTGCGTCCGCTGCTGCCGCGCTCTCCGTCCTCTCCCACCTCGCGTACTCGGCAGCGGCCTCGGCGCTGTTCAGCCACGCGTCATCCGCACCTTGAACGTAGAATTGGGAGTGAGCGGTGGTGAAGGCGTGTGTCTCGCTATCAGCCTCCGCAGTAGCCTCTGTGGGGTCATCATTACCGTCAACCGCGCCCGCTTCGGGTACTGTCTCTTCTTTGGTAAGTGGTTCTGCGGTCTGCTTTGGTTGCCACCACACACGCCACAGGCGCTGAACACGTCGCGTCTCACTAGCCGCACCGACCAGCACGGCGACAGTCGTGAGCACAGAGTAGACGGCGATCAAGTGAAATTGATGACAGTTCCTCGCTCGCACGTCGGGAGACGCAAAGGGTGGCACAGCCGTGGCGTACAGTTGGTCACGGTGTGCGTCCATGTGGTTTGGCTCGAGGTGGGACACCGGTAGCTTGTACTCGAGGCAGCGAGCCCCAACTGGACTGCTGGGCTGTCCTGGCCACAGACCACGGCAGTGCACGACGAACCGAACCTGATTCACCCACGAGGACCAAAAACCGGTTGACCAGGTCGCGGCTAACGGGAGCATGCTGCGCCGCCACAGCATCGTCGGAGACAGCAGGACATAGCAGTACGTCCGATGCACACCATCGAGGACGCACCACGCCCACGCCGTGAAGAACAGCTGCGAAGGAAACCACATGCTCGGCGCAGACCGTGATGGCCTAGGAGACACGTCAGTGGACGTGGTGGCGTCGCGAGCTTGCCGTGTGGCTGCCGGACGAATCACGGTGAAGAGAAAGTAGGCCAACAGACTGACACCGACCCAGCCTGCGCAAAACGCCAGGCTCACTGGTGGCCCCGCATCGCGAATATCGAATCCCCACGCAGATTCGTTACCGCTTGACACCATCACGAAGCCGCTTCGTCGTCCTGGTCGTCGTCGTCGTTGTGTGTTTCTATGAAGAAGAAAATCTATCCCTTGTGCAATCCGACACTGATCTCAGCTGCACGAGGCCAGGAAAAGAGAAAACGAAGGAAGGAACAAACAGTGAGGCACAATGGACACAAATGTTTAAGCAAATTTGGTGCCAGTGATACAGTGAAGCTGTGCATCTGGACGGCACACCCCCGGTTCGTCGCATGAAGCGTCGTAAGCATCTGGTGCCGCACGTGTCAAAACGGAGCACGTGCGATCGTGTGCGAGTGCCGAGATAGTCTCGACGAATCCATTTCCACCTGGTGCAAATCGATGAGCGGGCTCATTGTTTTGTGGCCTGTGTCATTCACCTGAATATTTGGTGGTCAGTGGAAGTCTGTGTTTAGCGTGTGTGCTTGTTTGCGTCATTTAGCTGTGATTACAATACCAATTACGTTGATAAAGAGAGAAAGATTGTGACAAAGGAACGAAAAGGAAAATCCAACACGCACACACCCACAGAGAGATATGAAAACGCCACAAGAAAACACGGGAGTAGAGAATCGTGGCAAAGAGGCTCTGAGCGGTACAGTTCATTGACCGTGCACGAAGAGCTCCTCGTATTTGTGAAGCTGTTTGCTTCCTGATGTACGTGTTTCGTGTCGTAGGAGCACGACGACGTCTGATTGCGAAGAGCACACAAGTTGATGAACCAAGAGGAATCAGAAATTGGAAAAGAAGTACAAAAAAAAGGAAAGTGTGGTGGGAGACCAGTACGACCACATTTTATCTCTCTTTACTGCATATTAACGGGTCAAAATAAAATTTGAAAAACGAACTCGCTCAGTGCGTGTAAATGTGTAGCTGTTGGTATTCCGTGGACACCAGGATTTTCGCTGCACTGTGAGTATGCCAAAAACAGGAGCTACCTAAATTCTTTCCCTACCGTGATGAAAAGGGGGAATAAAAAAAACTAGGTTGTGCATGCGTATGATAATACACACACGCTGACGCCATCGTTAGGTCTGGCCAGCCATGACGGTCGCCACGCGATGACCTGAGTGATGCGTGACAGTTGCCTACACCCGAACTTTCTCCAATGCGAAAGTTCGGAAAAAAAAACAAAAAAAGAGCAACCGGAAACTGCTTCGCGGTCGTCTCCGGTGCGGGTGGGAGACTGTGAGCGCGCCTCGCAGCAGTAATCTCTCAGGCACCTGGAAACAACAGCATACAGACGCAAGAGACGCACATGCGGGTACGTCTGTTACACGATGAAGGGACGCCAGTACAAGGCCACGTTGAAGAAGCCAAACAAACACAGACATGCTCAACAGCGCAAGAGAGTATCGCGGTAACCGCTCGTACGGACAACACGTCTTGTGAAGCCGGAGTGTGTCGTCGCCGATGAAAGCTCTTCATCTGTACATGACTCTCTTGTCAACTTTTTGTTGTTATTTTCGTTTTTGCGTGGTGTGCATGGCGGGTGCTCTCATCTCTCATGTGTGCATACCGCTACACAGACACACGAAGATGTGTGCACGCCTCGAAGAGTGATTACTTCTTCTTCTTGTTACTGCCGTTGCCGTTGTTCGTGTCACGAAACACTGGCTTCTCGGAGAGCGGCTTGGCGGCGCCGCCGTTGGTGCCTTTCTTGGCAGCGTTGCCGTTGCCGTTTTCGGCCGCCTTGTTGAAGGAGGCACCAGCCTTGCCTCGCGGCGCTGGGGACACAGGGGAGCCCGCCGGGGAGCCCGTGTCGGATAGGTCGGGACCGCCAGGCGTGCGGCGGGGGTGCGCGCGGCTGTTCTTGCGCAGGAAGTTGCCGAAGAGCGCGAGGAGGGTCAGCATGTACCAGAAAAGCAGCTGCAGCAGGTTCGCGCTGTACTTGAGCTGGCTGCGCGGCACCACCACAAGGTCGTACGCAGACTGGAGGCAGTTGAAGAAGAACTGCGTCATCTGGCCCTTGGTGATGATGAACTTGAACTTGTTCAGGACCTTGCGGATCCCGCCAGTCGGGAACAGCATGGTGAGGAAGTAGTAGCCGTACATCACGACGTGGACACTCGAGTTGACCATGGCGCTGTAGTACGCCTCACCGCCGGGCGCCATGTAGCACGCGATGAACCAAATCACGTAGATTGTGATGTGGTGGTAGACGTGGAGAAAGCTCACCTGGCGGTAGTTGTGCTTGAGCACCATCAGCACGGTGTCAATCCACTCGGGCACCTTGGACACGTAGAAGAGCCACACGAACTTGGCCACACGCCACTCGGCCTTGCTTGTGCCGGCTGCGTTGTTCCAGATAGAGTAGCCGGCAGCGCGCGCACTGACGGCCAGGCCCACACTCATGTACAAGGAAAGTGCGTGGAGGAAGTAGTTGTGAATAAAGCCGAGGAACTTGTACTTGTGCTTGCCGACGATCTTGCCGAACACGGTGAAGACGGCGATGATGACAAAGTACATGACAACACCGAAGAGAACGTGCCACGGGTTCATGAACGGGAGACGCTTCGCGAAGGGGTGCTCGTGCTGCTTGAGCCACGTGTTGGCATTCTTGTAGAGGTCCGGTGCGGCGCCCTTGATGAGCTGCTCAAAGCCATCCGCCGCAGGCCCCACCACGGCGTAGGTCCAGTCGCCGATCGCGTGCATCACGTGGTCTGGCAGCTCCATCGCGACGGACATCTTCTCGGCCGTCGCGATCGGGAAAACCTGATCAATGAGGGACGTCATTTGCTGTGAGTACCTCGTGTGGTATCTTTTGTATTTGTTATTTTTGTTGTTGTATGTGTTGTACGTGCTGTGAGTATGAGAGTCAGAAGTAATGAATGAAACGACCTGTAAAACAGAGACGTCGGGTTTTGGACTACACAGCAAGGTGGAGAGACGAAGAATGGCAGTGTAAGGAGGGCGAGTCTGACGATGTGTTGTGGAAACAGAAAGAAATCGGGGGAAAGACAGAGGCAACTGTCAAGGTGGGGTGACGAGCCGGGATGCTGGTGTGTGACATCCATACCGACAGGTGATTCTCCGTATGAACCGTGTTTGCTCGTCATAGGACATCATTTCGAACGGCGCACAATGAATTCACTGTGGGTGAATGTGACGTGGGAAATAGAAAGAAAGAGAGAGAGAGAGAGACGATGTGGCCACGCAAGGACATCAAATTGAGCGTTGGATTAGGAGAAGAGGTGAAGCCTACGCTTGCAAAGGAAAAGATCGAAGAAACGACAAACATGTGAACGCGCAGAGATGCACAAAAAAAACTGGAGCACTGTCGCATTATTCAAGCTCGAACAGCGAGCCCATCGTTGTCTCGAAAAATTTGCGCAGTTTGTCGGTATCACAGTGCGCGTTGGCGAAGTCGTTGTCGGTCACGAGAAGAGGCGGGAAGTCAGTGGCCTGCTTCTTGAGCCAGACGAGTTCCTGACTGGACAGCTTCGTGTATGGGAAACGCCCAACAATATGCCAAGTGAACGGGCCGTGCTCTGCCGTTTCATCGCTCGCTTCCTCGTCGTTGGCATCTTCTGGATTGTCGCCAGATTCATCCTTGTCGTTGGCGGCGTCTGCATGCACGCCGTTGGCACGCCTGTTCTGGCCGTCGTCGTTGAAGTCGACCTTGGAGAGCACAAAGGTCTCCATCTTTTTCGAGTCCATCACCTTTGTGGGGTTCACAATGTCGCAGGACATGGTCAAGGCGCGCAAGAACTCGTTGCACGAGTAGCACTCGGGCGGCTGCGCGAGACGCACCTTGGTGTGCACGTGCATCAGCTGGACGGGGAGATCACCCCGGATCCAGTCAAGCACGTAGCTGTGTATCTCGTGGTGCTGGAGCGTACAGTGTGCCCCAACGTGAACAAAGTACGTGATGAAGCCAAACTTGGCGTTCAGCGGCTCCTTGTACATGTGCAGGCGATGCGGCACAATCTTGCAGTGCTGTGCGAGGAGAGCTGCCACAGGCACGGATGCTTCCTGTGGAACGACCTGCCCCGCGACCTCGCTCAGCGGCATTTCCTGCGGCACGTCGTAAAGGACACAGTTGTAGTAGTGCGAGCAGTCGTCTGCCGACAGATTCAGAGAGTGCTGCGACGCCATCGTAATGATTGATGAATTACTGTTATTGTTAGTATCGTGTGGTCAACGAAGAGTCGTGCGCACTCAGCGAGGTGAGTCAAGCAGGTTAGAAAGCTTATTTTCGTCACAAATGCACCCAGCGAAACAGTTAGTCCCTTGAGTGTGCAACAGTCGTCGGGGAACAAGAGCAGTAAAAGAAGGAGGTAAGGAAGTGGTGCGAAGAGAGGAATGCGGTGTGTGATGAGAAAGACAGAGAAAGAGAGAGAGCGGTCAAAATGGCTGTGCAAGTAGGGAGGAGGGGCACAGCGACGGCAAAAAATCGTCAGCAGAGACCGTGAAAAGGTACTAGGAAGCAAAAACGTTCGTTTGGGCACCAAACTTGGTAGCTGTTCGCCTCCTCCGCCCCCCGCCCCCCTTGTGAGACGCAAACAACAACAAAAAATGTTGACAAAGATGTAGCCAGGTTTCGACACGTGCTTCTGTGTGCGTGTTTGCGTCTACGAGTCGTGGTGTTCAGTTCTCTACACGGTTTGTAATTTTTCTTGTGTGTGTGTGTATGCAATCCACAGTTCATCTCTGTTTTTCATTCAAAAGCCATGAATGTGAGTCAGGTATCTCATTGATGCAACAATTCACGTCCAACGGCGTTGACCTCGCGTGGCACTCCAGGCATTCACGACACTCAGTGTGCTGTCCAGCGATCGGACATCAATGTGGTCACTCTTCATTTCCTCGTATAGCCGCATCACGAAGGTGGAAACATCCATGGCATTCCGTTTCAGAATTTTGCTTGGCGCATGGTGGCGCGCCTCGACCACGAGGGCCTGATACAGCTTGCGGGTGCCACGAATGTGAAGGCCGCGCATTTCCTCGTACAGGTCCCACATCGCGCTCCAGTCGTGCATGTAACGCGAGCGCTGAATGAGAAGCTCATAGGTTTTGCCGTTCGGTGTCGTGCGCCACTGTGGAACCTGGATTGGCGGAACGGGCTGCTCCTCCAGCTGTGGTGGCTTTTCGGCCTGTGCGAGGACAACGCGCTCGTCGTCGGCTGAGCGAATAGGCGCACCACGGTACTCGACCAGTAGTGCATCAAACGACGCTCGGTGCGGACGCGCGCGAAGCATGTAGAGCATTTCGTTGAACAGATCCGCGGTGCGGTCGGCTTCCGGGCACGCATGAAACCACCTCCGCGCCGCGGCGATGCGCTTCTCCTTGTAGGCCTCATACTTGTCCTTTGCGTCGGGATCGACCACGGCATCGTCTGCGTCGTCACCAGTGGCATCCAACGACGCCGGGGTCTCCTCCGTTTCCGCGTCGGTGGCACCATCAGGGGGAGAAGGAGACTGCCCTTTCGCACGCACGGGCCGCCGAGACGGGCCCGGCACGACTTCGCTTGCATCGATGCCGTTGAGTCGGTACACCGGGTTGTGGAGAGCCCCGACCAACGCTGCGTACGTGTCGCCCGTCTTGCTAATGTTCAGTTTGTCCATCATCGCCAGGACGCGGTCAGAGCTCTCCTCGCTCTGCGACACACGGAGCAAGCCACTGAAGTCACCCACCTGCAGTGCGGCGCGGGGGATTGACGCATCGTCGGCCGACGTGGCCAGTGGCTCGTCACCGCCACCATCACCACCACCACGGCCGTCGCCACGCCGGATGGCGTCCGCGATGCGAGCGCGTTGCGCTGTCTTTTGGTTCTGGATGCCGAGTGGAATACGCTTTGCCTGCGCAAGCGTCTCCAGCGCGATGGTGACTTCTCGACGGAACGCCTTCTCCTGGTCGAGCTGAGCAGTCGTTTTGGGGTGGGACGAGAGCAGAGGCTCCACAAGTTGGGCAGGCTCCGTCGCGGCCGTGCCTCGTTGTGATGTGTGTCGCACCAGGGCGATGATGCCGTTCAGAGTGCGTGCGTCCAGCTGATTGTCGATGAAGCCAATGGACCGCAGTACGTGCCAGGCGCGCTGCGCCTCGCTCATACGGTCTGTTTCAAACAACACCTTGAACAGCCAGTACACGTGGTTGCTATTCCACCGCAGCACGCCTTGCAAGTTCTTGCGTGCTTGGAATCCCGCGCCAGCAGGCAGCGTGGCGTTGACCTTGCGCATCCGGTCGAAGCAGGCTTCTTCTCGTTCGCTGCCAGGGTCGCAGGCGCCTTCGTCGCCTTCCGGCACCGCCTGTCGGCACGCCTTCGCCACAGCACTTTCGAATAGGTCACAAGCTTTGGACCAGTTCCCGCTCAGGCTGCAGTCGCGCAAAGAGTCGATGAGGGTGTAGCGCGACTGCTGGGATTCGCTACGTTCGCGTCGGGCCTGCGCGTACGCAGCCTGGGGCGTGTTTGCATCGTGGACACCACCAGCCTGGGCAATGCCGCGAATCGACCGTTTGGACGGATCCCTGCCTGCCATTGATGATGCGTTCGGGTGTTCGGCGCGCTGCAGCGCCGCGTTTAGAGCCTCGATTTCTGCCTGAAAGTTGACGGCACCCTGCTTCTCCTTCGCCTGCGCCAGACGCGTCTCTTTCATGATGACAGTGAAGTCCATGTTGTCAAGGTCAAGCCCCAGGTCGAGTTTCTTTGGATCGATTCCGAAATTCATCTGCTTGGCGTCCCGAAGGCCGGGTGCTGCGGGTCGGTGGTCACCGCCACTCTGGGCAATTCGACGGTGACTGCAGCACAGCACACCGCCGCCACACCGCAACGCGGCGACGAGCTGAACGCGGAACATGAGTGGGTGTTTGTTTCTGTACAGAAAAGGAAAAAGAAAAAGGGAGTGCGTGTGAGGAGACGGTGCAACAGGAGAAGGGAAAGAGGTGAAAATAGTCGTGTGAGAAAGTGTACCGAACGGGCGAAACTTTTTCCGTTGTTGGTGATTAGCAAACAATGGTCAGTGATCACACAGGACACAAACTGCGACGACGATGAGCCATCACACCCATCGTGAACGTGCGTTGACCAGCGTCACAGTAAAACGAACGGTCTGGAGAGCTGCTGATTCTGGCGTTGCAATACACTGAAGTCAGTTGCCGATGGGCGGTAAACCGTCACATGGCAAACGAGTGCGACCATTCCCGGGCACATGAAGCGCTGGGGTTGCTGCTACGGATACTTGCGGATATTGTCTAGTCCTGTTTTGTGGTTGAGGTGAAACTGGAGGGGGGGGAGAAGAAAACAAAACATTTTGGCACCGTGACAAACGCTTCTAAATCTTATGGGGTCTACGAACGGTTCAGGTGATGATTGGGTGTAATAGGGAGAAAAACAAAGAGGGGAAAACGATCAAGGGGTCAAGGGAGAAGACGGAAAGGACAGTCGAAACAGATGCCGTGACAGGCGTGAGTCAAACGAGGCCCTTGTTCTTCATACCTTCGCACCGTCGTCAGTTCTAAAATCAAAAGGAAAATAAACAATGTGGCACTCCGAAGAAAAAAAAACAGACGCGCAAGTACTCTCAACATGTTACTGCTGCTCCGACAGGAAGCGCAGCCATCTATTGTGGATCCGTTTCAGACCACTTCAAACAAACAAAAACTTATTTCTTCACAGTTTTCTTGCTCTTCTTTTTCTTCTTGGAGTCCGTCGTTTGCTTCTGGACAGCTTTTTTGGAGGACGGAGAGGTTTCTGCTTTCTTGGACAGCTTGGCCTTGTTCTTTTTCTTGAGCTTCTTTACCTTGCTACCACGTGGCGCCTCAAAGTCAGTTGCCGCCGTCTGCTCCGGACGCGCGGCGGTGATGGGGGCTTTTCCAGCCTTCTGAGCCTCCTCCCGCATCGCCCGTTTCAGTGCGCGCTGCTTCTCCATCTTTTTCTGATGGCGCAGATGCTTGCGTGTTCCGGGGCTGACATCGCCCTGAGCTGCTGCGGGCTTTTCAGCAGTCGCGTCGCGCGCGAATAGCTGCTGTTGAAGAGGCGAAGACAGAGAAGTGGACACCGCCATCACATCGCCGGCCACCACGCTGTAGGTAACACCAGAATCACTCCGCGATTTTTTCGCTGATGATGACTTCTGCGCTGACGGCAGTGACGAGACCGACATGGGCGACACCTGCACCTCACTCAGGGACAGGTTCGAGAAGGAGCGTCGTGGCTCCTGGCGCGCGCGTTTCGTGGAAGGCGAGGTGCGGGCGGTGGGGGTGGCGCTGTCGTCGCGCTCTGGAGCGGCATTCGAGAGCTCTTCGGCTGAGACGATCGCGGAGAGGCGCGCTGAGCCGCGCGAGCGCCGCTCGGAGGACGACGGCGTTGTGAGCAGTTCGCCGTCAATCGACGATGCGATCTCCTCTGCGACGTCTGGTGGGAGCATTTCGAGAAGTTGCTCCACCTGCGACTTGCGGCCACCGCTACCACGGCTCCCGCGTGACGTCCGCGCATCACCTTGCGAGCTGCGGCTCTCCTGTGTGAACGGATCCGATGCAGGGACGCTCTCAGTCGCGGTGGTGTCCGTGTCTTCATCCGCAGTGACCAGTGCGGGTGTCTGCGTCACGCGAGGAAGTGCGGGTGCAGCGGTGGTCGTGTGCGCGGCCATGTCGCTGGCGCTGCGGGACCGCTTGTAGGACACGGGCGTCGCCGCCATGTCGACCGACAGCGGTTGCGGCGACGCTTCAGCGCGGTCGTGACGCACGCTGACCACGACGCGTGCCGACGGCGAGATGGCGAAGATCTGATCGTCGTCGTCCACGTTCAGGCGCCACTGCTCGAGTGACGCGATGGTGCGGGTCTGCTGCTGCTGCTGCTGCTCCTCCGGCTCCTCGGATGTGGCAATGATGTCGCTCGTGTTCAGTGGCTCCGAGTCGGGCTGTGGCAGCGGGTCGCGCACAAGAGACGACGCCGTGGACTTGGGTGCCGTTGCGTGGGTCGCGTGGGGCAGTCGCACCTGCGAGCGCAGCGTCACGGGCCGTGGCAGAGGTGACGTACCGTGGCCACGAGCGGCAAGGCCGTGCTCAGCACCTTGCTGCGCCGTCGGTGACGCGGAGCGGCCAGCGACTGGGGTGCGCGAGACGGACAGGGTGGTCCGCAGCTGCTCCCGCTCCCACTCCGCGCGGGACTCGGCCGCCTCCTCGTCAAACGGTTGGTGCGGCTGCTGAATCGGGGCACCACGGGCCAGAGGCGTCACGCTGCGGTGAGGTGACACGTCGAGCAGGACAGCGCTGCCACGGACCGTGACATCCACGGAGTTCCTCGCGGGGGAGTTGAGTGATGCGTCGTCCACACTGTCAGAGAACGGCGCCTCCGCTGACGATGAGTTGTCGCTGTGCGCGTGCGGCGATGGCATCCTTTGTGCCGCCGTGCCCGGTTGCGGAGAGGCGGAGTGCGAGAGACTGCGGCCCTGCGAGATGGCTTGAATGTCACGCTGCAGCTGCAGGTACGCCTCGGGCAGTGCTGGCGTGGGTGGTGCGGTCGGTGGCGCACTGTGGCAGTCGAAGAACATGTCAGACGTGATGGGGTCCGCCGGGTCCTCTTCCTTCTCGGCTTCCGCGTCCTCCCCACGCTCGTGGGAGAACGTGGCACGTTGCTGCGGCTCCGCCTCGTCTTCCTCGTTGATACCACTGTGGGTGTGTGGTTCGTCTGCTGCGTGCACTGGGCCATCCTCGCTCTCGAGGTGACTGCAGCGCTTCTCTGCGATGGAGCGGTCGGCGTTCTTCAGCTTCTCCTCGATGACCTCCAGGCTGGCCTGCACCTGCGCCTCGTCAAAGGACGGCGAGCGGTGTGTCTCGTGCGGCGCGAGTGGGGAGCCGTGCGTGGGGTCGGGTGCACCAGAGCGGTTGTTGTTGTCGGGACGGCAATGCGAAAAGCTCTCCTCGATGTTCTGTGGAGTGAGACCGGGGGAGGCGGGGCTGGCGAAGTCTGGCGGTGGCGCCAGGCCGAGCGCGACACCATCGGACGCGACGACTGGACTCGAGCCGTGTGCAAAGTCGGCCGCGTCGTTGGACGTCGCCTTGCTGCGCTGGGAGGGCTTGCGCGCTGACATGGTCAGGCTATCGATCAGCTGCTCAGCGGTCGGCTGTGGGGAGACACTCTTCGCGTGTTCGGTGGTGGCGTTCATGGTGGTGTCATCAACCATGGGCTCGTCGTGAACGCCAGCCACAACGACGCCGTCAGCATCGGGTGTCGTGCCTGGGCGGGAGACTGGAGTCGGAGAGCCGCTCACCACTCGCTTCTCGGCTGACGCCAGGATGCTCTGCTCGACACGGCCTTCTGTCGGGGCCGGCGAAGGCGTGTGGGGCGAGGTGGCCCTCAAGGGACGCGCCGAGTCACGGCGCTTTTCGGCGCTGACGACGACACTGGCCAGGACGTGCTTCGGTGTGAGCTCAGGCGATGCCGCGCGCTCCGCGGACACGCCCTTGGCACTGGCACTGATACTGCGCTTCTCCGAGGCCGTGCCACGCTCCGGTCGTGCGCACCCACAGGCACGTCGGGATGGTGTGTCCTCGGCGTCCATGCGGTCCGGCTGCGGCGAGACAGTCGCAGGCGGCGTGCGGACAGCGGCGGTGACGGTGTCAGTGCCGTCCTCACAGGTGGCGGCGTGTTTGGTGTTCGGCGTCGCGGATCGTGCAGGACGGTGGCAGCAACGCTTCTCCGCGGAAGCAGCGAAGCTGTCGAGGACTTGCTCGGTGGTCGGTGCAGGTGACCCGTACTGCTCCTCTTTGAAGCTCTCGGGCTCTGCGACCGGTGGGACGTCGATTGGGTCAGCCACCATCCTGTGTGGAGTGGGTGTTGACACGAACAGGGACCGCCGCGGTGCGTACGTTGGCGTGGGAAATTCATCAACAGCCTTCGTAGTCTCCACTGGAAGGGGCGTGAAGGAAGAAGACTGTCGCGTCGGTGTGGGCAAGGGGGCGACCGTCTGCGAGATCACCGCGTCGTCGTAGTGCGTGGTGAGGCCTGTGGACGCACGTGGGAGCGGGAATCCGCTCGGGCTGTGCTTGATTGTCATCTCCTCGTCACGACGGTCCGCTTCGGTTGCTTCCGTTTCCTCAACAACCACGTCTTCCGCCTTCTCAATGTGCGAGTCTGGCGCAGTGGGGGTTGTCTCCCGCTCAACAGAGATGGAGAAGTCCGCGACGCCTTCCACCGCGACGCCACTCTCGCCGCGTGACTTGGACTCTTTCCGGCTGGACGGCTCCCGCTCCACGTGCCGCGCCGGGAAGGCGGGCAGAAGCTGTGCGGGGTCGTCGTTTTCGCTTGGCGAGCGCTGGCGCTTGAAGCCACGCGACTCCGCCTCCCTCTCGAAGCTGTCCAAGTGCGGCACGAACACGCCTGCCGGGCGCCCAGCACCCTTGGACGACGCCCGTGAACTGGTGGTGGTGGCGCTGAGGATCGTGTTCACCGCGCGGGGCGTGGGTGAGCCAGACACGCGCGACCGGGCGGACGGGGTCGGCGCGGCGTGGTAGGAGGTCAGCGAAAAACGCATCGGTGGGTGGGCAACGTCGCTGTGCTCCTGGGGCTGCTCGCGTGCGGACGGCGGGGCCGACTGAAATGTCTGGCGACCACCGGCGGAAGTGGTGGGTGGCGGGGGCATGTAGGACTTCGCGACTGGCGGTGCGTCTGAGCCGAAGCGCATGACGGGTCGCTTGGCGCCCTCCGCCTCGAGGTATTCGCGCCGGCGCCGCAGGCTCTCCTGCTCGTGCAAGAGCTGGGACGTGGTCGGCAGCAGGTACCTCGGTGTTTTATTGTTCGGATCCGCCATGGCCGGTTGCAGATTTTGATCGAAGCTCCTCGACGCAGGTCTGTGTCTTTCTGTGTTTGTGGGGGGGGGGGAGGGACGAGTGTTTCTATATAAAAATAAAGCTCAAAAGCGTGCGAAGAGTGAAGGGAAAGGATCTAAAGGTAGCGAAGCAACAATAACCACGAGGAACACAAAGGGGGCAAATTATAGACTTAGTGTGTGTGTGTGGGGGGGGGGGCGGTGGCGTTCGTCACCGGCGGTTGTTGAAACGAATGGTTTCGATCTGACAGTACCGTGAGAAGAAAAGTGTGTGTGTGTGAGAGCGAGAGGCGGGAGGTGAGAGAAGGAGGTCGCAAAAGAGCAAACTGACAGAAAGGAACAATGCACAAGTAGAGTTCTACGCTGCTCTTTGTGCTTGTTTGCTGTTCACAGAGTCATCGTGGCTGTTGACTATGAAAGCCTACTGCTCGAGTGTGGCGGAATTGGGCCACAGGGAACGGAGGTGGCGGTTGGCCGACACCATAGCATTCATCCACGTGATCAAGTTGACGAGCAACCTTAGTTGGTACATTCTGTCTGTGAAAAGATGTCAAAGAGCAAAGAAAAAAAATGATTCAACGCTATCAGGTATAAAAAGGTTTTAACAAAACGTGGAGGTTGTGGGACGCGGCGGGCAGTGTGTCACCCTGGTGGTCCTAAAGGTCCGCGCGGATTCAGTGTGCGCCGCGTCAGCTGGAGGAACTGCTCGTACAGGACGAACAGCAGTACCGAGCGTGGCACTGTTTGCAGAAGGACAGGGACAAGGCCGCGGTAAAAGCCGCGCACACCGTCTCGAGCAAAGATTGTCCGCACGGACTGCGGAACCGACGTGTACTTGATGTCGCCGTCTCGCGAACGGTGGTCCTGGAGACGCGTCTTGACGACGAGAACAGGCTGACTCATCATCGCGATGAGTGTCTTGGCCAGCGTTGAGCAGCCGCACACCTGCACGACGGACAGCTTCTCCTGACCGGAGACGGCCAGAAGGTAGCTCTTCATGGCGTCGTACACAGGGAGCATGAAGGCATTGGTGACCCCGAGCAGCACCTGCGCCGACGTGCCACGCCAGAGAGAGAAGAAGCCCGTTGTTCGGATGGTGTACATGATACCGCCCGGAAACGTCGAGAAGTGTCGCGGCGCAACACTGGCTGTGGCCGCGCCGGCACCTGCGCTGTGGCGCACTGTCTCCTCCAGCTGCATTCGCGTCTTGACGAGGAAAATAGGGTTGCACATCACCGCCGAGAGCGAGCTGGCGATGATAGAGAAGCCCGAACGCTGCAGGAGCGAATCGAGGCTGTCACCGTAGCGCGCGAAGCGGCCGCCAGAGATTTCTCGGCGCGCACGGTAGCGGTCGTACGCGGCGCACTGCCAGCGGTAGAAGTACATGTACGATCCCCACGCACAGACGGCACCAAGCACTGCGACGTGGCAGCCGCGAAAGAACGGCCGGATCGGCCCCTCTTCGCTGGTGATGGTCCGAAACGTCTTCTTGAGGGACCGATACGTCTGATGATTGTGTTCGCGCTGCTTCGTGCCGTCCTGAGACATGAAGCGAACGCTGACAGTGTGGATGGGATATACAAGCGTGGTACTGACAGCCGCGGCTAACTGTGAAGCCAGGGTGTGTTGAAGTGAAGTCGCTTCCGCAGGCGCCTTCTTGTTAGACGGCGTGGCATCCACAGCAACAGCCGCCGACGCCTTGGTATCGTTATTGGTGGTGCCACCAGACATTGTGTGTTGCAAATATGCCAGTTGCCGCACAGGGTTACTCCCGGTCGGAGCACCGCGACTTGTCATGCAGCAAAAGAGAAGGAGATAACAAGGGAGAGAAACAGTTGTTGGAGGAATGGGGGGTAGTGTGAATGTCACAGTACAGTTCGCTCAGTTGGCATAAGTGGGAGTAACAGCCACTGAAAAAAAGTCACTACGCACATCTACTCTCACAGTCGTCTTGGATGAACATGTGTGTTTTGAAGTGACCGAAAATCCAGACACGACACCACCAGCCAAAGCGACTGGACGCTTTCCGTTGGCGACAGACGAGTGCAAACTTACTTGGTATCAATCTGGTTCACCTGTTCTTGACCTTGCAGGTTTAGTGCTCTTTCTTTAAGTGGTAAGTGTAGCAACGAAGATGTGTGGTTATTTTCGCAATATATATGAGGTAAAGCGGTACCAGTTTAGAATGGAGCTCGTGGTGGAAACAGACACAAGCGAACCACGTGAAGCACCTGCACTACTGTCGCTGCCCGGTTCTCTGCCCACCAACCATACTCAACGAGGCAATGCACGGCTTATACGAATCGATCAATGTGAAGAGAAAAAAACAAACAAGGAGATAGTATTCGTGTGTCTGTGTGTGTGAGAGAGAAAAAGTACACAGTTTTACTGGCGGTTTATGCCCAGGGAATCGCCAGACCGCGATCTCTCTGAATTGGTTACTTTTGTTGCGTGGTGCAACGCAGCAGTGTCGTGAGCGTTGTCTCGTAGAGAAAGTACTGCAGGACTGAGCGTGGAAGCGAGTGGACAAGGGCCGTGTTGAAACCTCTGTACACACCGAGGACACCGTTTGTGCGGATGATGGTGCGGAGCGCCTGCACGACCGACCGGTACTGAATCTCGCCCGCCATGCTGCGCTGGTCCTGCAGGCGAATTTTCATCACAACAAGCGGATGGGAAAGCAGGAGAACGACGACCTTGCTGATGCCGGAGCACGTGCAGATTTCAACGGTGTTCAGGTCACGATCCACACCAGTCTGCTTGCGAGAGCGCTCCAGAAGAATGCGCTTCAAGGCGTCGTACGTCGGCAAGCCGAGCGCAGACGGGAACACCAGCATGAGCTGCAGCGAGACGCCACGCCACAGCGAGCGTACACCGTTGGTGCGAATGGCGTGTTCGACACCGCGACGAAACGTGCGGTAGTGGCTGGTCTTGCTCCCCTCCTCGATCTGCATCCGTGCCTTGAGCAGGAAGATCGGCGAGCACAAGAAGGTTGAGATGGCGCTGCTCACCATTGACACGCCCGTGCGACCGAGATACGAGGTGAACTCGGTGGCGTTGCACAGAAAACGGTAGAGACCCATGTACAGGCCCCACGCGATGACAGCGCCACCAACGGCCACACCGCAGCCACGGAACAAGGCGCTGATCCCCTCCTCCTTGCTGATCAGCCGAAGAGAGCGTGCGATCGACGTGTACGTCTGCCCGTTGTGCTGACGCTGCACAGTCCCGTCTTGTGACATGAAGCGTGTCTTGATCACATCGAGTGGGTAGAACACACATGTACTGATCGCGGACGAGAACTGTGAGCTGATAGTGTGGAGGGCAACCGGCGCGTGTTGTCCGATCGCAGAGAGGCTTGTCGTAGGTGCAGCCTTCTGCTGCCGCGCGGTATCTGTAGATTGGGACATCCGGGTGGAAATATGTGCGAAAAAGAAGGAGGGAAACAAAAGTAGCAACGAATTCGCAGGACAGCAACACCAAAAAAAAAAGAAAAGAGAAGATAACAGGAAAAAGGTGAAACGCTCACAACAACAACAAAAAAAAAAAAGCCCTCGCGCAGAAACGACTAGGGCACCTGCGTGCGGAATGTCAACAGGGGAGAGAGGGGGGATGAGATGTGGAGAAAAATATGACAGATGAGTGTAGTACGAAGCGCGATTTTCGCAAGTGCTGCGTAGGCCACAAACGAGGTACGACTCTGGCGACATCGCAAAGAGCGCACACACATGGACACAACAGGGACGCGAGCCCAACCCATCGGGTGTCGATGCGCCACCAGATCCCGCTAGAATTGGTTCCACGCTCATTGGTGAATCGTGTGCACTGCGTAAACAGGATAGCCATTCTTTTTCGTGCAGACGGACTTGGCGGCTGTGGGTGCTTTGTGAGTGAAACATTGACTCACACATTGTATTTGGGTTGAACCAGGGTAGATGCTGAAGTTGTTTCCGCAGTTTTTTTCTCGCTCTGATGACTGTAAATTTTGAGCAAACGAAAATCAAACAAAAAACACACAAACGCTTGGTCAACGAAGAAAGAGGGGGAGGGGGGTAACGGGGAAAATGTATGTGATAGTCATCCTTAATCGGTGTTGCTACTCTGGTTAAACGAGTGAGTGTGTTACACCCATTTCCCACTCCCTCCTTTTTTCATGCGGTCTGACTGAACCAAGTGGCGCGCGTGCACAACTTGCAACGGCCTCTAACTTTTCACGTCAACAGCAACAACAATAGCACCAAGAAGAGCAGGACCCGGGTGTCAAGAAGCCCCAACAGTCACACTTTAAGTGGCGGTTAGGAGGGTCGGCTGGATTGAATGAGCTGATCGCGGGCCCGTCGCTGCTCCTCTTCGAGCATCTTGTTCTCCTGCTCGGCACCCCACACCTCCACCTCAATGAGAAAGTCAGCGAAGAACGTGGTGAAGGAGTCGCGGTCTGCGAAGCGCGCGTAGCACTGGTCCACAAAGGTCGAAATTGACGATGCCTGCAAGGTTGGCAGCGCGCTCAGAGTGTTCATCAAAAAGTTGGAAATCGCGTCGCGACCGATCGTGGGCTGGTTTGGGGGGTACATGGAGGAGATGGCGAACAGCTTTCGCAGCACGCTGCATTGCAACTCAAAACCAGACGCATGGAAGGAGTCCATGGCGTTCACCATCACTTCCTCCAGGATGCGCTGCAGGTAGGCCGTGAAGAAAACCTCGGCAAAGTTGGAGTTGGCCACGTTCTCCAGAAACACATCCAGCGCCTCCAAGCCGGTGGACATGGTGGGGTAGTCCTTGTGCTTGATGGCCCAAAGCAAGCCACCGATGATGTCCTCGTGCGAGGCCGCGTAGTCGACGAACGCGTCGAAGCACTTCTCGTTGAGTGCCAACAGCAGCTTGAACAGATTGACACGGAAGTCGGGGTAGCTCTCGAGGCTGTCCGAGATCATCGCGATTGTCGTGTTGAACGTGGCGTCGAGAATGGCCGCGCAGTCGCCAGCCAAGCGGGAGCCGAGGGTGTTCACGCACGCGGAGGTCAACGCGAGCGCACCAGCCTCTTTGACTGCGGGCTGCGCCTGCTGGTAGTCACTCAAGACGACGTTGAACAGCTCGGGTAGACACTGCATCGCCACAAAGTCGTACTCCTCCGTGTTCATGACGAAGTTCTCGAAGACGCGCAGGACCTCCTTCTTGGACAGTCTGATGTACTTGGCCACGCTGCCCGCGTTGACAAGCCCATCGCCTGCGGCTGCCAGCCCGCGCTGTGCCTCAGACAGCAGTCGGTAGAAGCCGTACAGGTCGTTGATGATGTAGTTCATCTCGTGAATAAACGCGTTGCGGCACGTGCTGGCCATGTTGCTGAACACGCGGAGGTAGTGCAGCAGTTCCTGCAGCGCGTCCGCGTTGTGGCAGAAGGCGACGCCAGCCTGCGCGGCGTTGGCCGTCAACTCCTTGAAGGACGTGTTCACAGCACCAAGGAACGTCTCGAGCAGACGCGCCTGATTCTGTGCGGACTCTGCCGCGACAATGTAGCCTGCACCGACGAAGCTCGTCTGAAGCTGTTGCGGGTTGAGCAGCTTTGTGTTGCGTGCCCACTGTTCCGCGATGGTGTTGGCCAGCGGCGGCCCTGCGCGCGTGTCGACCATGGACGGGGCGACCTGCCGCGTGAGTTTGATGAATGTGTCGACGGCCATGTCCTGCACACCTGGAAACGTCTCGTACATGAACTCGAACACCTTGGACACGACAATGTTGAGAAAAGACAGGTGGTTGCGCAGGTACCTCGGGTACTGTCCGACAACGAACATGATGTCGCTGGCAATGAAGGCCTTGTCCTCTTTTGAGCCCATCATCTTGAACAGATAGAGAAGCCCCTTGATGATGTTCGTGAAGAGTTCCTTCTCCTCGGTCTCTGACATGGCCATCGACACCGCACCGACCGCCCATGAGAGCGTGTTGCAGTTGTGCCACGACCACTCACTGCCGTCCATCTGGTGCTTCATGAGGGTGACCATGATCTTGCGCGTGTCGGCCGGATCGAGCATCGAGAGAAACACCAGCGTATCCTTCATGAGCTCGTACATTTGCAGCTCCGCGACGTCCTTCATCTGCTCTCGCCGCACCTCGCCGTCCTCCTCGACGATGATGACCTCCTCAGGCTTCGCCATGCGCTTGATCAGCGCGTACCGGACGTCAGAGATGATGCCGGACAGCTTCGACATGAGCTCGCGCTTCTTCGACGAGGCACTGGCACGCAGGAAGTATTCGCCCATCCAGTTCCAGTACTCCACGCACGACTTGAAAATCTCCTTGTCCATGATGTGACTCATGCCAAGCACGAGCTGGTGCGTCGAGAGCAGAAAGGCATCGTCGTACACAATGTTGGTGACGTGCCGCTTCAGAAAGGCGACGAGGAGGAGGTTGAGCTGCCCAACGTAGTCCTGATCGACGGGATTGCCGCTTTCATACAGTGCCACGAGCCGCTCCATCACGGATGAGTGCGTGGTCGGCAACGCGGCGACGACCGACTCGACTGTGGCGCGGACGGCGTTGCACAGCATGATCGCCTGCGCGTCGCCCGCCGCCCCCTGATCGGTCTCAACAGAGCACACCTCCGTCAAGCATCGCACAGCGGCGGTGCGAACAAAGCCGTCCCCGGTTGCAAGCGTGCTGAGGCGCTGCAACAGGCCTTCCTGGAAGGCGAGGGTCGTCGTCATCCACGGGATGTACGCCTCCAGCGCCTCGAGCGCGGTGCGTAGCAGTTGCGTGTCGGTCGACGTCGTCAACACAGCGCCGCAGATGTTCATGACGTAGCCAAAGTCCGTGGCGAGCGCTTCTTTTTTGCGCTGGATCGACCGCGACGTGAGTGTCTTGGCGCCGAACAGAAACACCTCCTCCCCGACCAGGCGGAGGATGTTGAGGTTGTTCTCCACCATGGGCACGTCCGGACCGGCGCTCGTGGCGATGTCCTGCACAAAGTTGGGCCACCGCAGCGGCCACTCGCGCTTCGCGATGCTTACGAGTGTGCTGTTCATCTTGGTGAGAAGCGTGCGGTTGGCGCGGATGGCCTCGAACGACGTGCACTCCTGCACAATCAAATTGATAAGGAAATTCCTGATGCCCTGCTGATTCGGTTCGTCCAGCATGTTCCACCTGTGCAGGATGGTGTCATCTAAGATCTGGAGCGCGAGGAACCGTGTTTTGGGGTTCTTGGAGACTGTCAACAAGCGATCCACCTGGTAGAAGGCGTCAGGGTTGTTTTTGAACTCCGTAATCACCTCCTGCGCGCGCATGACGTCTCTGACGGAGCTGCTCGACAGCAACTGCACCACGTTGTCGAACGCAGTGACATCAACTGGCTGACTAAAATCTAAAATCGCCTCCATGGAGTCCCGATTGTGTGTGTGTGTGTGTGTGTGTGTCAAGCCAGAACACACGGGCGTCACAGCAGCTTGTCGTTGGGACTTGGTTTTCTTTTTAATTGCCGTACTCTCTAAGTGTTAAATGAGGAGTGAATAATTATGTGCGACGACGCAGCACCAGGCAGCAGCCGTGACTGTTTGTCCGACGGATTACGGCGCTCTGACGTAATTGCTGTCAGGTTAGTTTACGTGATCTGTTCACGAGCCAGGTGGAAAGAGTGAAAGGCGAGATGAGAAGAGGGGTGCGGGCTTGTAAGTATACCTTAGCGAGGGGGGGGGGGGGACGTTTGCACTGGATTGGATGCTAGGCACGCCTCAGGTGCTGCGCAAGACCGTGTAGCGTTCCGGATACATGCGACAGCCGTGTCACTACGACCACACGAGCCAACTGTGCGGCACGCACGCGATTGTGCGCATTTAACCTCGCGGCGTACCTGGCTGTGTCTTAAAACTTCACATTCTGGTTTTTCTGTGTGCCGGTCGTTTCGATTCTCGGACACGTTTGTCACACTATTGCTTTATCATCGGATACACGTTGTTGTGTCTGCGTACGAGTCAAATAGGAGAATGAGAAAGCACGTCAAAGAGACGGCGAGACCACGGGTTCTCTGCAGTGGAAACGCAGAGACGCACAGCATGAGCACATCAAAGTAAGAATCTGCCGTGCGTTATGGCCTCTCAACCAACAGAGAGAAACAAAAAAACACTGGTGAAGGAGGCAGACAAACAAAAGCAGAGTGGTCACGACGGGACAGCCACGATTCAATCTCCGGATTCTCGACTTGCTAGATCTTCTTCCTGCAATACAACTATGTCAGCAAAAATGCGCCAGTGCCCTCTTCCATGGCTTGCCGCAGTTTAGCTTCCATCTGTTCCTTGGTGTCGTAAGCGGGGAGCTTGAGATAGTTCTGGCACGTCATGGCGGAGGGGAGCTGCTCGCCCTCCAGAACACTCTGGTCAGTCGCGACCTTGCGCACAATGGTCAACGCTGGGCGAAGGCTGGCGAGTCCACCAACAGGCAGGTGGGGTGCCCCCGTGAGGAACTGAAAGAACTTGTGCTGATCCGCCAGCGGAAAGGCGGCGACAATGTCGTAGAACCACTGCACGTGCTTGCACGTCGCGGTGAAGCCGTGATCCGCCTTGCAGTTGGCTTCCAACTCCTCGCGCGTGATGGGCTCCTCGTTGCCGTGGATGGCCGCGAACAGCTCGTTGACCGTCAGTGTGCGCAGCGCGGTGACTGGCATGTACTGGTCGAAGCCGGCGCGGAAGGCCAGCACAGCGTACTGGACACAGCGGCCGAGCAGGCAGCTCACGACCTGGTCGCAGTACTCGCCCATGTTCGCCGTCGTGACCTCCTTGTTGGCGCCACCAGGGACCAACTCAACATCGTCACAGCCAGGCAGCGTGAATGTGAGGAAGAGGTTCTCGACTGTGCAGCTGTTCTTTCCAAGCGCCAATGTCGTGCTCTTGGTCGCGACAGCGTCGACGATGGCGCGCAGCACGCGGTAGACCGACGGCTGCACAGCCTCCACATCGCTCAGGCTGCACACGTCGCCGCGGATGAGACGCAGGAACACCGGCGACAGGGCCAAGCTCGGCACGTGCCCGTCGAGCAGCGCGCGCGCGACAAAGCGCCCCATGAAGGTGTAGTACTTGATCATCTCAGCCGAGGCGGGGCTTCCGGTGGGCAGTGGGCGGGGATACAAGCCCTGCAGCGGCGCAACAAGGTCGTCTGTCTGGCCATCCACACTGGCGTCCACAAGCCACAGCTTCAGCGAGCGCTTACGGAGTGCTTGTGCGACGAGGGTGTAGAACTCGCGCGTCGGGCCGAGGCCACTGCCCTCCTCGTTGTAGAACTGGAACTCCCAGACGACCGATCCGGAGCTGCGCCGGTCTCCGAGGACGTCCATGGCGCACTCGAGCGGGTGGTCACGCCAGACGCGCTTCTTACTCTTCGTGAGGCGGGACTGGCTGCGTGCATTCTGGCTGGCCATGAGACGGTCACTCGCGCCGTGCTTCGCGGCGTACTGCTGCATCCGGACAAGAGAACGGCTCGTGCCGCAGAAGGCGACGTCGAAAAAGAATTCGCGAGTCGACGCGGGGAACAGAAACGGCGCATCGAGCTCGACGTTGAGCGGCCAGCTCGTCGTGTGAAGGCCAGCCGCGCGGGGATTGCAGCAGAGACGCAGCGCCTTGTGGTTGACCTTGTGACTCTCGAATTCAGAGAACGGAATGCTAGGCGACAGGACCTCCTCGCGCGTTTCTTCGTTCCTGGCGAGGTCAGGGTGCGTGTAGACGAGCAGCTGCGACCAGTGAGCGAGGGCGTCATGGAGCGCGCCGAGCAAAGCCAGGACATTCTGGTGCGCCGGCGTCAGAAACCGTTTGCTGCACACGAACGTGTTGCGGAGCGTCTGCAGCGTCTGCGCGGCGGACGACGGGCCCTGAAGTGCACTAGGCACGCGCACATCGAGCGGCGTCGTCACCGCCAGCCCCGGTAGCCGAGCGGCACCACCGACAATCTTGTAGGTTGACGCAAACGGATCTGGGCTGTAAAATAGGGTGGCCTCCTCGTTTCCAACTTGGCGCCGCATGTTGGCTGACATGACTGGCTTCACCGAGGCCTCGGATTGGTGTCCATGCTTGTTGCGGACGAAGCGCTCCATCATCTGCAGCACCGTCATCGACGGCGGGAGCACGTTCGTGCCACAACGGACCCAGTACCGCCCAGGTGCGGCCGCCGCGCCGCTACTCTGGGCACCAGCACCAGCAGCCGTACTCGTATTCGTCGCGCTCTGCGATGTGGGGGACAGGGCCTCGCGAAACGACTTGCCACGGATCGCCGCGTTGACGGAGCTATTCAAGTCTGGGAGAACGTTCTCGACGCCGTCCGATTCCTCCTCGTTGACGCGGTTGAGGAGGTGGCGGCGCCCACGGGCGGCGAGAGACGCGGCGTCACCGCGGTTCGCGAGGTTTTGCTCGATAAACTCGGCCAGGTCGCCGATCGTGACAAACGGGTCGACGGAGACGGACGCGGTCGCACCCTTCGCGTCGCCAGTGCGGCTGGCGTCGGCGGTGGTCGTTGCCCGTGAAGCGGGTCCCTTCGTCTTGTTCTCCTCCTCGTGCGGAGCGAGGCGGAGTGAGATCATGCCCTCCACCGGGCTGGTGCTGTTGTCAACCTTGAGGTGCTCGTCCATGCGCGATTGCATCGACTGCAGATGCGTCACGAGCAAGTGCAGCGCACTCGGGCCGTCAGCGGACGCTGCCGGTGCATTCGTTGTGGGTGCCTCACAGAGTGCCACCATGAACGTCATGAGGGCGTGGATGTCGTTGGCGCGAACCAGGGCCTGCCGCAAGTCCTGCACGAGCGAGGCCGACGACAGTTCAAACGTCGTCGTGCCACCGTGCAAGACGTCCCGCAGAAGCACCGTGGCCTCGCGCAATCTGTCACTCCTCAGGTGATCGCAGACCACCTGCAGCTGCGCGGCGCGCTTTTCGTCCTTCAGTGCGGGGAAGCGTGCGAGGCACTGCGCACACTCGGCGGCGATCGCGGTGCGCCAACCGGACAGTTCTGTCAGCGATTTCTGCAAGTCCTCTTCCGATGGGCTCTTCGTCGCAGTACTGCCGGCCTTGTCGGCGGCGTCTGTGCCTTCAACCAGCGTGTTGCGCAGCTGGAGCAGGGCGTCAGCGACACCTTCGCGCATGAGTTTCGGTACCATGACCTCGCTCAGCTTGTCGAGCACCACGGACAGGAGCCGCACGCCAAACAGATTCGCCCAGAGGTTCTGACTGGCCAGCTGCGCGAGAATCGCGTCGTGAATTTTCGTGTTCTGCAGGTTGCACGCCGCGAGCTGGTGTGCGCTGACTTGAGCAAACAGACTGGCGAGGAAGGCAGAGGTGGGCAGTGCGACCTGGGCGGATTCGGCCTCGGTGGCAAGGTTGATCATCGTGTTCATCCCTTCGAGCAAGCCGCGGAGGAGGACAGGGTCCTCCACGAACATGGCGCGCTTCGCCACCTCAACAGGACTTGGCGCCAGCGGACGGCAGCGTGACGCGATGGCCGGGGCACCGAGAAGAACCGCGACGTCGGTGAACGCGTGACGCCCTCCCGCGTGCTTCTTAAACACCTTCTGCACGCAGTCGCCGCAGTAGTCGGTGTCCTGGCACTGGTTGCAGCGGTACCAGTCACCAGGCTGCAGGGAGGACTTGCCACAGCCGTCGCAGCTGTGGTTGCCGACATTGACGCGCTGCGGCTTGAGCACGAGTGGAACGCCGCTCATCGCGACGCGCTGACGCTGTGCCACTGGTCCCGTCGAACTTTCCTCGTCGTGCAGGGCGCTGGGTTGGCTCCCCACCCCGGCTTCCGGCGCAGCCGTCGCCTCCTCATCGTCTTCGTCCTCGAACGCGTCCTCCTCGTCCTCCTCGGCATCGTCATCGTCCTCGCCTTCGGCATCTTCGGACTGCCCGGCCGATTTGTCACCGGCACGTGCGTCGCCAGAAGACTGGTGCAGTGACAGTAGCGTGTCCACGTAGGCGAGCAGGCCATCGCGATTGGGGCCGACAGTGTCAGAGAGAATGCTCGCAATGCAGGCGACCTGCTGCGTCGTGGGTCGCGTCGATGTGGCGGCGGCGCGCTTGGGGCCGGGGCTGCTGGGTGACGACGTGGCGCCACCGGCACCAGCTGGTGATGTCGATGGTGCCTCAGAGAAGCGCATGGCAGGCGAGGGGCTTTGTGAGACACTGGAGCTGCGTGGCGGACTGCCCTCAGGCAGTGGTGAGCCTGGTTGGGGTGCGCCAATGAAGACGTCAAGCAACGCAAAGAGGTTTTGCATCACACCGCTCTCAATGAGCTGCCTTGTGACAACCGCACTGAAGTGGACGCCGACTTGGATCAGCGACAGTACCGCGGTGGAGATGGAATCGGACTTGAACTCGGAGGCCGCCGTGAGGGAGACGAGCGTATCGCTGAGCCCATTGAACACATCCACGACGCGCTGAGGATTGTTGTGGACGTTACGCGCCAGCAGCGCAAGGGAGGTAATCGCGCACTCACGGATGGCGGCGTCGCTGTTGGCGACCGACTGTCGCACGGCGGGGAGCCAGTCGACGAGTGTGTCGAAGTTGCGATCGTTAACGTAGCGGCAGGCGCGCTGGATCGTCGTCCACGCTTTTCTTTGGGATGAGATGGTGAAAAAGTCGATGAACATGAGCAGCGCGCCGATGCCGCCGGCCTGGAAAATCGCGCGCGCCCCCTCCGAGGACTGACTGAGCTTCTCGAGGCAGGTCAAGCATTGCTCAGACAGCTCGATCTCCGTCATGCTGCGGAGCGGATCGAGCAGGGCGTTGACGTTGTCGCTCTCGGCGAGAATGCTGAGCGTCCGCGGCAGTGAGTCGGCCAGGTACGTCAGTGCGCGGGCGGCCAGCAGCATCAGGTCGGGGTTATAGTCCTTCTTCAGGCAACCGATAATGGGTCCGACGAGCTGTTGCGGCTGCATCGTTGTGAGTCCGATGGGAGACGCCATGTTCAGCTCGTCGCAGAGCTGGAACAGGGCTTGCATCTGCAGCGTGTCGTCGCCACTGTTGAGGTGCTCGATCATTTGCTCGCGGTTTCGCCGCACCTGTGCACCACCAGAAGCCTGCGACAGCAGATATTGGAGTGTTTCCTCCATGGTCGGTACGGGTGTTGAAGCGGAGAGTGGCAAAAACAGGGCAAATCCGCGGCGATATCACGTTGGAATCTGAAGCAGGGAATAGACGGAAATGTGGTGGAACCACAGACGAACTTCCCCAGAAAAAGGTAGACACCGACGAGAGCTAGGTGGGTTGCCTGGTAAACAGAACACAAGAGAAAGCGAGCAAGAGTGTGTGTGTGTGTGTGTGTGTTTGAAAAGAACAGGGAATACGGAAAACAAGAGGGTGGATTCTCAGAGCAAAGAAACAAGTGATCTTTCTTTTATGTGGTTGAAGCCGAACTGATCACCGTAATAATAGTAATAATGAACGCGTGGAAGCTAGTCTCTGAAAGCTACAGCGAGAAAAAAAAACAGCGAGGAGCGAAACAAGGAGAGAATGCGTGTGGATAGGAAGCGAGAGATAGACATAGACATAGAGAGAGAGAGAGACGGACTGCGTCGCGAGTCACACATTTCAGAGGCGCAAACCCACACAGTAGTCAACGCACATCAAGCAGCAGCTGTGGCAGGGAGTGTGTGTGACGTCAGTGAGAAACAACACCCAGAGAAAGCTTCACAGAAAACAGACACGAAGAAGGAAAGTATCGTGGATGGTAAGCCTCGTCAACCATGTCGCGTGTGCCACTCGTGTGGCTACAACGGCCTCCGGCTGGCGTGAGTCGATGCTGTTCCTCGTACATGATGGAGCACACACGCTCACTCAGTCGGGAGGGGAATGCGTGATGCTGTCGCCTCGACCTCGATTTTCAATGAATGCCTTTTACTGTAGTTCTTTTTTGTTGTTGTTGTTGTTGTTCAGGTGGACACACCCACATTTCCTAGTGGTTCTAAAATGCTATCAAATGGACGCTTGAAATGAAGCAAAAGTGAGGAACAAAAAAGCGAACGGAAAACAACACCAAAAAACCAACGGCACACGGATACAAAAAAAAACAAGTCAAAGCGATGGGAAGAAAAAAAAAAGACGTGACAGTTGTGCGTGAAAGAGAGTCGCTAACAGATGAAGTGAGTCCATCTGGGGAACAGAGCAACACACGTGATGTGTTCTCTTTCCCCCTCTTCTCAGTGAGACTGCTATTCCTGTTTCTGGTTTCTCTATCACAGAGTCACACTTTACTCCTCCTTTGCCGGCTCGGCGGCAGCGGCGTTGAGCAGTGCCTGCTCGCGGCGAATCTTGCGCATGATCTGGTAGTGGTAGTGCTTGTCGTAGCCCTTGGCCTTGGCCTCCTGGAACTCCGCGCGACCGCGCTCCTCACCGCCCACACCCCATGCGGGCATGCGCATACCGGCGGCATCGTCACCACGCAGCCACATCTTCTTGGGCCAGTTAAAGACAAAGGGGCCATAGATGTACCACTTCCAGCGGCTGACCTCCTTCTCCGCGCGTGCCTGGTTTCGACGCCAGACGTAGATGGAGCGGTCGTAGGACTCCGCGCTCCAGTCGAGCCACGAGAAGAACGCCTTGCCGGCTTCGCTCGTAGGCCTATCAAGGAAGCGCTTCCAGTAAATGTCCTTGTCGCTCATCCATTGATTGTAGCTGTTGAATGAATCGTCGTACTTGACATCTTCAAAGCGGACGAGACCACCGCGGCTATAGTAGGAGTACACCTCCATCAGGGTCGGAGGGATCAAGTACAGTACGTACATGATCACGAAAGGGATCCAGGCCACATCAAGACCGGACATCGCGCGCTAGTACAATTTCGCTAAACAGAGAGAAGGAGAAAATAAACAACGGCGTGAATTAGACACCGTGGTGGACTATAAATACACTACGTGGGGAGAGAGAGTAAAAAAAAACTACAGACCGGGCTACTGACAGGTCGCTAGTCGCACTGACTTGAATGATATGAGTATATTGAAGAGACAGAAATAAAAAGGGATTGATGAGCAACGTGTGGAGGGGAGGTAATCAGATGTGCTTTTGCGAAGTAGACTGCATTGGTGCAGGTGTCTTTCGTGTTGATTGCTTGGGTCACCGAAGGTTCTCTGGGACTTGCTCGTGGGTTGGAAAGCAACACCGAAAAAAAAAAAGCAAGCGAGAAGGCCGTAGCGTGACGACGTACACACGCGTCTCAGACGACACCCGTTTTTACACGAGAGTAACCCAGACGAAGGCATCGCATTCGATGGAATGTCATTCGAAAGACTGCCTACGGCCCGCTGGTTGCAAACACACAACGAGTAGTCCTTTTGATAAACTGCCATGTTTGCTATTTTATTATTTTTGGCTGATTCATTCCTTGAGAGGTTCTTACACCACGTTATTTCGTGACGAGCACACAACGCGGGTAACTACACCCGCACCAAATCGACAACCAACACAACCACGGAGAAGGACTGGAACCAGGTTACACAGAGAGAGAGAGAGAAGAAAAAAGGGAAAAAGGGTGAACCAGTATCGTTGCGCGACACATGGTGGCCCGCTACTTTTTTTTTGTTCCGCTCTCTTAAGCCTCCTGGCTAACGATCTCCACAATCGCGCTGCCACGGATGACGGTGGTGCCCAGGGACACCTTTGCGTCTCCGTTGGCGCCAATGGACGGGTTCACCGTCTCGTCCGTCGCGTCGTCAAGCACGACGCTCATGAAGCGGTCGGTGCCGCGCAGAACACCAGAGACGGAGCGGCCACCCTGAAGCTTGATGAGCACGCGCTTCTCCATGAAGAGGTTCAGATTGGGCAGCTTGGAGCTGGAGGAAGGCTTGTGGCTATCCATCGTTTCAGCAAAAAAAAAGTATGGGAGCAGGATGAATCAAACACTACACTCTTGCTGCAGAGGATACAGAAGATCAAAATGTTGGAGGACAGAACGGAGAGTGAGGAAGCGAGGGGATAGAGAGAAAGAGATGAAATTTGGCTGTGAGAGAAACGTCATATGTGATAAATGACAGTGACGCAATTTAACCGCTGCTTTCAACAGCGCCCACTCAACGGGGGAACTATGAAAACACGAGTGATCACGTGAAACAGTAGAAGAGAAAGAAACCGTCAACTAACGATCCCAGCACACGACGGAGGCCCAACCTGTTCAAGGAGTGCCAGTGGCCTCTAATGTACGTGGTTGATTTGACACACACACACTGACACACAGAGGCGACGCTGACGTCATTCCAGTGCTGCTCAGAAACATCCCGTGGATGCAACGAACACGCGAATGAGCGCCACAGCGCATCGTCTTTTTTTGTTGTTGTTGTTGTTGTGGAATCTACATACTTTTTCTGCGGGTGATGTTTGTTTGTTTGTTTGTTGGGTGTTTCAGCGAGTAGTAGCTGCTGTAAGCTACAGTCAACAGCGAGAGTAGGTACATCCGTGAAGCGCTCAGAGTGAGCATTACATCGTCCGTTTCAAACAAAACCGAAACAAAAAAAAACAGAATACAAGATGAAAGCCGGGGACGGCGAAACAAAGAAACAAAGAAGAAGGCATTTTCGTTGAACGCACACAACATCACAGAGCGCAAAACCTCGAATAGTGTTCACCAACTGCTTCAGGCATTTGCGACGCGCGTATAGCGCGAAACTGTGGTTTGATAGTCGCACACAACTCTCTCTCTCTCTCCCTCTCAGCTGTCGATCGTCATGCCATCCTCGATATCCTCCAGCAGCTTGCGTCGGTTGGCATCACAATCTTGACGCGTCTGTGTGTCGTCGCTCTGCTCGTCCTTGACCGTTCGCATGTACTGTTGAGCCATGTCGTCGAGCTCATGGCCGTCGCCCTCGTGGGCGCTTTTCGTCATCTCCGCCAGAGCGGTGCTGCGCCGCTCAAGCTGGCGTGCCGCAGCGCGCTTCTCCTTCTGCGCACGATCCAAATTCTTGTCGCGCAGGCTCTCGTTCTCAAAGAGGGTGCCAATGACGTTCTTCTCGTCCGCGGCCATTGTGTAGAGGGACGGAGAAAGCTCAATGAGGGAGACGTTGCCGTCGATGCCACCAGTGACAATGTGTTTGCCCTCGAGTGACGGCTTCACCGTGTGCAGGGCGTACTCGGACACGCGGAAACTCAGCGCCGGTGTCGTCTGGCGCAGCATGAGGTCCCACATGTCCACGTAGCCGTCCATGCGGGTCGTGAAGAAGACGCCGGGGCGGACGCTATGCCACGCACCGCAGGTCAAGTATGCCTTGTGGTAGAAGGTGCTGAACATTTGCGTGAATTTGAAGTCCTCGAACCACAAGCGGGCCGTCCAATCGCCGACGGACAGGAAGTACTTGGAGAACATCGGGTTCCTCTGGACACTATAGACCGGTCCGTGGTGCCCGTTGAACGTGTTGGGACTAATCTTGTCCTGCTGCGTCTTGCCTTTGCGGTTGCAGGACAGGATCGTGCCCTGCTCCGTGCCGATCATGTACTTGGCCGGGCCACCGACCTGCGGGTCGTAGTCGAGGCACAGACCACCCAGAATGCCCTTTGCGCCACCGTCGTTGCTGCGTGGCTGGAGCACCAGGTTATCGTCAGCGATGGAGTGGATCTCTGTTGGCTTGTCGGGCAAGCGGCAGTCCCAGACGTACACGTTGCCGTCGGTCGAGACGGAGAGCAGTTCGCCTGACTTGCTCTGCAGCCACTTGATGGACCAAACGGGATCTTTGTGGCTCTCCTCAATCAGAGAGCGGGCCGCGGGCCGATTGGGCTGGCGCACGTCCCAGTACTGCACCACGCCGTTCCAGCTGCCACCCGCGATCAGATGTGGGTCCTTGGTGTAGTACTCGACGCAGCGCAGCGGCGAAGGCGTGACGAGGGTCTCGGACGGCTCATTCGGGTTCATGGTATCCCAGATGTGTGCGTTCGTGCTCATCGTGGATGTCATGCTCTGGAAGCGCAGGCGCGAGTAGGCCACGGCGATCTTGCGCCCGTCGTTCTGCCACGAAATGGACACGGCCGAGCGCTTCTCCTCGCTCGGGTCCTTGAAGACGGAGACAGTCTTGGCGGAGGCGGGGCCCAGCGTCTCGTCCTCATCCGGCGGCGGCTCGGGAAAGTAGTCGCCGTAAATGTCGATGGCGTTGTTTTGCTTGACACACTTGTCCACACACTGATCAACGAGGCGGGCACACGACGTCAAGTAGCCTTCCTCGCGCTCCACTTTTTTGCAGTACTTCATCTTTTCCTCAAACTCAGTCGGGTCGACCGCACCAGGCCAGCCGCCCTCGCGGTGCATCTGAGCGTGGTGCTTCAGACGCACGCGCTCCGTGTTCGTTGTGGCCTCCGCGAGCTGCGGCACGTTTTGGATTTTCGTTTCGCGCGGGTTGAGGGTGGTGAACTGCTCCTTGAGCGCAGCGGAGGGGGCCACGTCGGTCAGGATTTCGCCCTCGTTCGCCTGAAACTCGGGCATGCGGCCGAACTCGTGCGCCGCACGTGAGTAGCTGTACGTAATTTCAGTCATGTTCTAGTACACGATGGGAGGAAAGATGGGACAAGGGGGGGGAGTACAGAGTGCTTTTTTTCTTTTGCTGTCCCGTACACAAGCTGGCACAAGTAAACAAACAAACAACAACTGTGCGTGGGGCCTTCTTACGGTACTGTGTGTGTGTGAGAGAGAGGAATGAAATAAAGAGGCAATATAGGAGGTAGTAGTGTGAGGGATTTTGTGTGGAGTTGACAGAAACAAAACCGCACAGAAAGACAAGACGGAAGGCGTTGTCGACCACGCGTGGGTACTAGAGTACGAGCACTGCGGGTCAAGTTTTTTTTCACCTATCCAAAGACACCGCCCGACGATATGATGTGCAACCAGTGGTGGCAGCAACAAGAGACACGCGGGTGAGAGAGCAATGCAAAACTTGTTTGCAACTGCATGTGCAACATACAAGTGTTCACTATGTATGACATTCGCTTGATTTGAGAGAAAAGGAAAGCATGAAGCATGAGAACCAATAATGCCGACAAGAGAGAGAGAGAGAGAGGGACAAACAAAACAAAAAAGACGGCAATTATGTAACACGGGAAAAGGTAAAGCAATTCACAGAACAAAACGAGAACACAATCGATAGAACAGAGACGGAAAGCGTTTCCGAAAGCAAAGAGTTAGTGGGCCTCATTCTTTCGTCCACTCCTTCTTTTTGATGCGGAGGCCCTTTTCCTCATCTTCCACCTGTTCACTTTCGCCGTCTGCGGTGGTGGTGGGGGCAGCATCTTCCTCACTGGGGGACCAGAAATACGTGAAGGACGTCACCGACTTGCCTCGAATGTCAAGCAGGACAAAGGAGGGCGTGACGGTCGCTTCGGAGCTTGTGAAGGCGCCCGTGATGGAGCCTGGATTCACAAACAGGTGGCCGTCGAACTCGGAGACTTTCGGAGAGTGGGTCGCACCAGAGATGAGAACATCCGCGTTGAGCTCCCGCTCCACAATCGCCAGCGAATCCTTGTCGCCGTTGGGCAACACTTGGTGGCCGTGGATCATGCCAATGGTGATATCTTCAATCTCCACCGTGATCTTCTCACGGAGCTCTTTGGTCCACGAGGCGTCGTACTGACCGCGCGTGCAGTACACGGTGTCCGAGACACGCCGGAAGTACTGGAACGCATCCTTCGACCCCACGTTGCCCGTAATGAAGACCGCGTGAATGCGCCCAGGCGTGAACATGCGCTGGAACGCCTGAGGGATGGCAGTGGCTCTCTGCGGAATATGCAGATCACCCACGACAAGCACGAGCACCATTGTTCAGAGAAAACGACACTGTGCACATAGAGAGAGTGAGATAGAAAGACAACGAATGAGAAAGGAAAAGATGGTGAGATGCAGGCGCAGAGCAGACGCATGGCATAACTGTTTTGGGGGATACGACACTGAGAGCGTTGGTCATTTACTTTTTGTTTTTTGCGTGATTGTCTGATTCTTGTTGTTCGTGACTATTACTGTTTTTTTGTTGTGTGTGAGCTATGTGGCAAAACAAGAAACGTTAGCACGAGAGTAACTGCTTCACAGAGGCCGCGCAGAATCCGCGCACCTCCTCCTCGGTGCCTGGGTCAATCTTGATCATGTGTGCCTTCATGTCCACGTCCTCGACGGTGAAGCCCCCGGCGGCATGCATGCCAGCCCCACGCTGCACGACGCGATCAATGACGTCAGTCGGCAGGGCGTCATAGTAGGTGGTCGTCGCGTTGGCTGCGATGCCCTCCGCGCCTGTCGCGAACACGTGGGACACCGTCGTTTGCACCGTGTCAAGTTGACTATTTGAGTAGCACTGGACAAAGTGACGATACTCAGCTACTGTCGTCGGCTTCTCTCGGATTTCACCATTCCACACGACCACCTGATCAAACGTGATGGCAGCACTGCCGGGGCGTGTGGCAATCGAAGCCGACAGCGCCGCATTTGCCCGCACCATTTCCAACACAGCCGACATCTTTGCTCGTGCCACACTGCTGGTCAGGTCGAACGCGTTATCCGCGCGGTGGCTCTTTTCGTCAATGTCTGGAGAGAGAAACACAAGCTCGAAGCGGTCGCCAAAGTTCCTCTCCGCGGCTGCGCGCCGGTACGCGGCACTGGTGCCAATGACCAGAATCGGTTTAGATGACATCACAGGCACAAAGACAGAGAGACAAGGAGAAAGACGTCGAGGTTATTTGTCGGAATCTATTGATATATGTATGCGTTCGTATCTGCCGAGCTCGTGAAAAGTGAGTGAAATGGTAAAGGTAGGGAAGCGGGGAGAAGTTGAGAGCGTGAAGAAATGGCAGTGCTCGATCTGCTAAAAAGACAAAGCAACGCGGAAGTGAATTGGTGCTCAGAGAACAGCGCCAGTAACACAGCAAAGTCGATGGGGAGAGAAAGAGACGACAGTGTCAATCTCGACATCCTTCTTCATTTTCCGACTTGGCGTTTAGCCCGCTTCAGTTGCTCATGTCCAAGAAACGTACGCGGTACAGCCTGTCACACAAGAAGTATTTCTGGCATGATTAAATGAACCGCCTCTCTTTGGTGGTGCCAAAAGGCACAGAAAGAGGCAGAAGGGAAGGGAGGGGAGAGAAATACTTTGTTTTATTGACACGGATACGGCGGCTCTCACTGACAGTCGTGAGAGGGGGGGGACATGCGCACGTAGAAACCAGGCAACGACCGTTCTCGTTAGTCGCCACAAAACACATTCACACGTATGATGAGAGAGCTATAACGGACAAACAGCTTATTCTTCCGAGTCGCTATTCGAGTTTGGGGAATGATTTCAGATCCTGCAGTGACGGGGCTGTACGCAAGTGGCTCGTGTATCCGCTCCAGTTGATGCGGCTTTGGATGGTATCCACGTTGCTGCTCTGCACCGTGCTGGCCAAGATTTGTGCTTCCAGCAGCTTCTTCTTCTCCTCGCGCTGGTACTGCCACGCGTTCACCTCCAGCTTGTCTACGAACGTCTTGAGCTTCGTGCGCGGGACGCCGGCATACTTGGCGATGAAGGGGTGCTTCAACAGTTCCGCAACCGAGGCGCGTTCTTCGGGGTTGCTCATCAAGCAACGCATGATAAAGTCGGAAAACAGAGGAGACCAGTTCTGTGGCTTCAGCATGTTGCGCAGGTTCAGTTTGTTGTTGTAGTCCCAAAAGTTGTCTTTGAACGGCACACACGGGTGCGCGCCGTTGCAGAGTTCAAGCAGAAGGATGCCCAAGGACCAGACGTCTGCCTTGCCAGAAAAGACAATCGCGTCACTGCTGCCGCCGTGCTCGTCATCATCCAGATACCCCTCACTGTCATCGGTACAGCCACCAAGTCGCTCTGGGGCCTTGTACAGCTTGCTGCCAAGATCCACTCCCGACCTGCGAACCTCCTGCGTGGCCTCGTCAATCACGCACGCGCAGCCAAAGTCGGCGAGCTTGAAGTGTTGACGGTCGAACGACAGGAGCACATTGGCCGGCTTCAAGTCGCAGTGCACGAGGTGGTAGTCGTTGTGCAACTCGCGCAGGCCACAAAGGATGTCAGCGGCCAGCATCGCCAGGACAATCTCAGGGAGTGCCGTCTGACGTTCGTATACGGCTTCCCAGTTCTCCATGACGTCGTACTTTTTGCGGCCCAAGACCTTCCGTGAAGTGAGCTTGTAGCCATCGCAGACCTTCTTTGCCTCGCCGTCGTAGCTGCGGCTCCCGCTGAACGCACCCTTGAACGTCGCCTGTGTGTTGGCCAAGACGTGTGACGCCGGGAGACGCGCCGCCATGTTTTTGATGTCCTCCACACCAAGCGACATGAGCTCCATCAAGATGCTCAGCTGCAACTGGCTCTGCTCCATCACGACGACGGCGTTGAACATTTGCATCAGGTGGTGCGGCGCGGGTCGCTCCGATTGCATCTGGATGGCGTGCAGCTCCTTCACCAGGCCCTTTTTGCGTCCTTGGCGCTCCACGTTATTTGTCGCCTCTAGCGCCTCGTTGACGTCGATGCGCTTCAGAGCGTACAACTTGGTGTCGAGACGCACGCGGTACACCTTACCCTGCGCGCCAGTACCGATGAGCTGCAAAAACTGCACCGTATCCAGGTCAAGTGTCTTGTTGCTGTGCCCAATGTCGTCGACCGTGACTGGCTTTTCACGCGCGCCTTTCCGTCGTCCTCCGGCCTCGCTCCGCACCGTGGATGCCAGCGATGCGAGCGACGAGGAGCTACCATCTGTCATCAGGCTAGGATAGTGTGAGAGAGTAGTGCCGGCCGTACCAGCACCGGCTGGCCTGCCACCCACTGTGGTTTCAGCGCCGAGAGGCGTGTGCGCGGTGCGGATGGCCTGTTCGAACGACTTCTGGGTGAGCACACCGCAGCTCGCGCTCGAGGGCAGCCGCATGCGTGGCGGTGGGTCTGTTGCCGGCGCACCTTGAGGCGAGGACATGCTCGACGCCAGCGTGTCAAGCGCAGCGGCAGTCGCGCTGCGGAACAGCGGTGGACGCGACGGCTTCTTCGCGGTGGAAAACAAGCTGGAAAAGTCGTCCGGTGGGGCCGTGGTGGTGGGAGCGGTGGTGGGGGACATGACCGCGCCTGACATGGCCGCAGCCGGTCCCATGTACGGGGACGACGAGGTCGACACCGGTGGAGAGCCAGCGGGCGGGTCACAATAGAGCGTGCCAGCGGTGCGTTCAATGTTGCGGATGGCCACCTCCACCGAGTCGAGCCCGTTTACGGATGCGGAAAGCCCCAGCACGCGGGCCCGCTCCTCCTCCTGTTGTCGGGCCAGATTGCGATCGCGCTGCTTGCTTTGTAAGTGCTGTGACACCAGTTGGTCGTTCTCGCCCGTGAAGGTTGACTTTCCATCAAGGAACATGGAGATGCCATCGACGAGGACGAAAATGTTGGTGTTGTGGACGTGAATAAACTTGGGGGCGTTGCTGGCGGTGGTCGATGCACTGCCCGGCGCGTTCACAGGCAGAGATGCAGCAGAGAACTGCGGCTCCGTCGTGATCATCGGAGACTCAATTGTGTCATCCACGTCGATGAAGAGTCGATTGACATCATCCTGCGCTTTTTGCTCAACATGCACCTCCGCTGTCTTGGCCTGCGACGGCAAGTTCAAATTGAAGCCTGGTAGGCCGCCGCGTAACGGGCGTTTTGGGCGCATTATGATCCAGCACCGACAGACAGAGAGAGAGAGAGAGACAGAACACGAACGAGAAACAAACGAAACAAGAGAAGAAGAACAGAACCGATATGTCAACGCCTTGGTGGAAAACAAACAGATAAAAGTGGGAATGTAGCTGTGCAAAGGTGCGTTTCTTTACAAACACACACAAGAAGCCACACTTGTGTGTGCGCGTGAGTGTGCAACCTGACGATATCAAGGCGATACACACGATTGACGCAGGGGAAGGAAGAGTGAGAGGCGAAGGAAAGGAACGCATGGAATGAAAAACAGATTGGTGAAGAGGTGATGAGACAAAGTACAGGTCGCCCGATGACGTGAACGAGAGCATGGGCATGGGTGGGCCAGTGTCGAGATCGCTGCATCGGTCGCGCTGATTCAATCGTGTTCGAAAAAATGAGTTTTTTTTTTTGCAAGCGGTAGAAGAAAAACACAAACAGGAGCAAACGCGCCATTCAAAAACCAACAACGCGAAGTACGGTGACAAACAGGAGTGCATCACTGGAGATTCTTGTTTCTGGCCTGGTCAGTCATCGTCCTCCTCTACGATCGATTCCTTGGTGAACGTGGATCGGGGATCCAGTGTGGGCGGGTTTCTGACACCATCCGCGAGGACGTGCGGGGCGGCATCGCGACTGTGTGGTGGCCGCGCCTCCTGCTCCGCGCACGCGATTCGCGGCACCAGCGCAAGCGCTTTCAGATACCATTCCGCGAAGACGACACTCTGCCCGCCAAGATCCTCGTGCGGTGTCGTCGGCGTGAGAGACTTGGGTCGCTGCGGCGCAGTGCCACGGCGGACGCGCGGGCGGTGACTGTACGCGCCGGAGCGACGTGCACGCTCAATTGAGGACAATATGATGTCCTGTGCAGGCGCTTCCGAGGACTGCGGGTCGGAGTCGCTGCCGTCAGACGACGCGCTGTCCTCGGCGTGCGGGCGAGAAGCGGCTTCAAATGTCTCCGTTGGACTGGCGCGGTGGGACGGAAAGTCACGACGTCGTCGGTGACGCGCGCTGGATTGGTTGCGCTGCTGGGTGAACCAGAGGTGGTTCCGATAGAGCACGTCGGCTTCGTTGATTGGGTACTGCTCTGACGACCACGACGCCAAAAAGCTGGTGACAGACCGTCGCGATGGCGCTTTCGGGTTCACGGAGAACAGCTCGGACTCGGAGAGAATAGACGCGAGCGACCAGTGCTGGATGTGCCGAATGCAGCCGACAACAGCGCTCGTCTCCAGCTCCCCACTCGGGCTCGCAAACAAGACGGGATGCCACTGGGAGTCCACGGCGATGTCAAGAGCGCGCTGCACGTCCTGTTCGCTGAAATCGTCGTTGCCGTTGTGGAGACTCGTCTGCCAGCTGCGCAGGTTGGCGATCTGAACAATGGTAATGCCTTTGCCTCTCACGTCAGCGTTTGCACTCGGGCTGGCACCCGCGGCCGCGGCGGGCGAGTCAGACTGACTAGCTCGAGAGAGTGCTGCTGCGCCGCTGGCTGGCGTCGGCGGTTCAACAAGGGCTTCCATCACGGGGCGAGGCAAGCGCTCAATGGACAGCAGTGCGAGCGTTTTGATGCCGATGGACTGTAGAAACGGCACGGACCGCTGTGTCGGGTACGCACTCCTGTACACGCCACGGTTCACGACAGCGAAACTCTCTGGCGGACACCATGGATTTTGAGTCGGTTTCACGACTGTTTGCATGTTTTGTCACTGGCAGAGAGAGAGAGGGAGGGAGGGAGAGTGAGAAAGACAGCGTCACCCCTGTGTGTTGATAGGAGGGACCAAAAAACAACAGCAGACAACAGGTATGGAAATTTAGGATCAGTACTAATGAAAGTGTGTGTATGTGTTCGAGAGAGTAGCGGTGTTGGAAAGAAAAGATGTGAGGTGCGAGGAAGACGTGGTACGCAAGATACCATGCAGATGAATGGCTTGTTGGGGGGGGGGATCTCGGAGAGCGAGTGAGACTTAGTACACAAAAGGAACGATCCGACCCTCTTGCTCATGCTGGCACCGATTCTTGGTGATCCCTGACGAAGATGGTGGCTGACGATGTTCGCTCATGAGGTGCAAACCACAGAAAGTACGTGTCCCACTGCTCTCCACCAGTCACTCACGTGATATGAAGCGCGTCCCTTTCAGAGTTGCCGCCAGGCGAGGTGAACGACATGGAGACTGCTTCATCAGTGGTGACGTGGCGGGGTTTTTGTTTGTTAAAATATGAGAAAACTACGTGTTATTCAATATAGAATCTTAGATCCACACAAGCGACAACGTCGGAACGTTCAAACAGAGAGACACACACATGAGCGTGTACGCAAAAAAAAAAAACACAAACCGTGCAACACGAAACGAGAGTCGCAACAATGGGGAACGCAAATAACGACACAGTGTCGCCACGCAAAAAAGGAACGGATATGCGCGCCGCTTGTTGTGTTTCTCTTCTTTCGTTGTTGCGGGTTTGCTTTTTTTTTTATTTGCTTCACTTATTTTTCGTGCTCACAGCAGCGACAACAGGGCGCAGGCAACCCTTCTAGTTTTTCATTTAATTTGAGGAGATACATAACTGTGGCATCACAACCTTTGACAGCTGGCCAGGACAAGCACAGTGGAACGATTGTCTGTGTGTGTGCGCGCGCGAGTTGGTCATTGCCATGCTCACAAAAAAAAAAAAAGACATCACGACACGAAGCATACTGCGGATTTAACGGAAGAAAGAAAAACTGGAACAGGAACGAGAGCCACGACCGGTTTACGTCGTGTTTCATCAATCAAAACGTTGAACTCAATGTCCACCTCGCCTCCCAGGTGCGTTGCTCACAGATACCGATGATGAGGCCACTTTCCCGTTTCTTTTTTTTTCCTCTGCCGGTGCCTTCTTGACTGTTTCACGCTTCTGCTTTTTCCAGTAATCTTTTCTTTTTCTGTTCTATGTCTCTCGCTCAGTTTACTGCTGCTGCTGCTCGGGCTGCGTGACAATGACGTCGTCGACCTTGAGAATCATCTTCACAACCTGCGTCGCGAGGCGCAGCTGAGAGCACTTGCCACTCAGGGTTTCAAACACGCGCTGCTCCTTCATGTCAATCGTCCCGCGGTCCATGCAGTCGATGCCTGCGAAGGCGTTGTGCTGCTCCACGTGCGCGCGGCGCGCATCGGAGAGGGCGCGGATGGGGTCCAGACCACTGTTGAGCGCTAGGTTGATCGGGATGCTCTCCAGTGCGTCCGCGAACGCGCGAATGGCGTACTGGTCGACAGTCGACACGGCGTCCGCGTGCGCGAGCACGGCCGACGACGCCGCAAGCTCGGCGGAGCCGCCGCCGTAGACGATGCGGTTGTCGCGGATCAAGTTGCGCACCATGCAAATGGCGTCGTGGAGGGAGCGCTTGGCCTCCTCAATCATCATCTTGTTGCCGGCGCGGATGAACACGGTCACGGCGCGGGTGTTGGGGCACTTCTCGATGAAGATCATGCGATCCTTGGTGGTGCCGAAGCCGACCTCGCGGACCACGCCGCACGTGCCCAGCTTGTCAGCGGAGAGGTCCTCGAAGCGCGGGACGATGCGGCCGCCCGTGGCGATGGCGATCATCTCCAGCTCGACGCCGCCCACCCAGCGCACGGCGGGGAGGTCGCTGCGGTAGAGCAGGTAGTTCGCCTCGTCGTCGAACCCCCACTGGCAAATGACGAGGTCGGCGCCGGCGTCCTTGCAGCGCTGCACCTCCGTGCGAAAGTACTCCTGCTCCTGCTCGTGCAGATCCGTCATGTGCTGTGCGCTGGAGATCTGGATCGTGTGCTTCGTCTTGGGCTTCGGCGGCTCGAAGGCGCAGGTCAAGATGGCAATCTTGGGGTTCTCAAGGCGCTTCGGCATCTGCGGGTGGGAGAAGTCCTTGTCGAGCACGATGCCGTCGACCAGGCAGGTGTCCTCAAGGCGGCCACCAACCTTGCCCTCGACCTTGATCAGGTCCATGTTGACGTCGCGGCGCTCCATATCAGCGACGGCGAGCACGGCATCCACGCAGATCTCCGCCAGGCGATCGCGGTCGCGGTTGACAACCTTGGAGTTGAGGGTGGAGCGGGCCGTCTGCAGAAGCACCTCCTTGTCCTCCAACGGGATGGTGTCCGCGACTTCCGCGAGGCGCGCGCAGGCCACCTCGCAGGCCTTCTCGAAGCCCTCGGAGATGCGGGAGCTGTGGATGCCCTTGTCGAGCAGATTCGACGCCTGCTCGAGCAGGGCACCGGCAAAGCAGACCACGCCGGTCGTGCCATCGCCGATCTCAGAGTCCTGCGACTTACTGAGCTCCACCATGAGCTGGCCGATTTCGTTGTCAATATCCATGAGATCGAGAATGGTCGCACCATCGTTGGTGACAACGACCTCGTTGTCCTGGGTGGTGAGAATCTTGTCCATGCCGCGCGGTCCAAGGCTGCTCTTGAGCACGTTTGCGACACCAAGAGCGGCCAGAATGTTGACCTTTTGCGCCTCCACGCCTGTCACACGCTCCTTGCGCTCCTGATCCTTGACGATCAGGAAAGGGCGTCCATATTCATCAAAAGCGAGAGACATAGTTGGTGACGAGTTTTTGTTTCAGGGGGGTGGAGGGTATACCTTCTTTAAAGGAGGAGGGTGGAAGGTTCTTGTGTATTCGTTCTTTGTGTATTGTGTGAGCAATACGGGCACGCAGTTCGAAAGGGTGGGACGGCGGAGTACGAGATGGCGGTTGGAGGGGCGGGGGGGGGGGGGATATGAGTCAGAAAGTCGTGAAAGGAACAACAGTCGTCGCACAGAATGTGAAAGGAATCACATGCGCTTTCGTGTGTACGGACAGTTGCATGCAGCAGCGACGGCAATGAAGAGACAGTCTGCTCCGTCGTATCCATCCATTCACAGTGTGTGCGACGCGTGATGTCATGTCAGGACGAACACACAGGAAAAAATCAAGAAGTCAACGAAGAGTCGAATTCGGCGAATGACGAACTTGTACACAGCTATTCAGTTGGACATAGAAGGATGGTAGGTGCATGGGGACGAAAGACCTACCCTTTCTGTCTGTCACTGGTTGTGTTCCTCTGCTTTCTTTTTTGCTTGTTTGTTTGAAGAGTTTCGTTTTTAACGATGGGGGGGGAGGGGGGAAATGGAAGTCTCATGGAGAACGGAAGCAAAAAGGAACAGTGTAGGGTGCTTCTATGTCAGCGTATATATACCAGAAGGAGGGGGGGGCATTATATCATGGATAGCATCAACAGCGATGCGAAAAAGACGCGCGAAGAGTGGGTCTAGACATCAAGATCCGCTTCTCTGTATCGGTCAGCGCTGGTCGAAGTCGCCGTGCCAGACCTGTCGTCATCGCCACGCATCGTCCGCGATGTGCCGGCAAAGGCCCTCCGCCAGAACTGCACGATCGAGTTGAGCTGTGCGTCCACTTGAGCCATGGCACGCGAGAGCACGGTCGCGGGATCCTCGGCCTCCTCCTCTTCGAAACGCTCCACCACCACCGCACTGTGCGGGCTCGACGCGCTCTGGCGGCGCTGTGCCCGTGCACTGCGAGCGCGCTCCACGGCCGTCGCGTCACCGCCGCAAAGGCGCACAAAGTCGACGAGGCGGATTGCGGGTGGGGCGCCGCCGGTGGCTGGCTGTGGCGCGCCGGCAATCGTCACGAGCGTCACCTCCAGTTGCGACAGGTCGAACGGCGGCAGCGCGACGACGCCTGGCTCATCCGGCGGACGGATCTGCGGGAGAAGAACGTTGTTGAGGTAGTGCTCGGGGCACGGGGCGGGGCTTGCCGTCGCGACGAGGTGTTCCCCAGAGGCCCAAGCGATGCGATCGATTGGGTACTGCACTTCGGCGCCGCGATAGCCCTGATGAGACGTGCAGGAAAAGAGCGTCGAGGTCTCCCAGTTCCAGCAACGCAGACGCCCCGTCGTCGTGCCACCCGCGAAGCCGCTACCGTCCGGCAGGAGCGCCAAGTTGGCGCAGTCGGCGGCCACTGGCGGTGGCTTGTTGCGCAGCGGCTTGCCGGACGTCGCGTCAAAGAGAAACACAGCGGCCGAGTTGGGCTTGAAGGCGAGCACGGTGGAGGGAGACACGAGAAGGCGTGTGCAGGCCAGCTCGGGGGAGCGCATCCGCACGGACATCTCGAAACCATCCGAGTCGATCGTCGCGCGCCAGCAGATGACGGTGCCAGTGCTGTCAATCGACCACACGCGGTTGCTCCCGTTCGTGGAGGCCACTTCGAGTGTAAAGGCGTTGTCGGCAAGCGAGACGCGTGACACCAGCTCGCACGTCTGTCGCCCATCGGATTCGAGTGGGGAGCCGAACGGGCCACTTGCACGGGTGGCCGCCTTGTCACGCCCGCTGGCACAGTTCGGCGAGGAGAGCAGGCTGTGTGGTGCGTCGGAGAGCTTCCAGGTGACGATCTTGCTGGAGTAGCCACCTGTGATGACGTACTCCTCGCTCGTGTGGCGCCGACGATGCAGCAGGAAGGAGTGGAACGTCGCCGTGTACATGGGCCAGCGGTGTGGCAACGTGCACACGCACGAGACAGACAGCTGGCGCATCTGAGGCGACACGTCGGCGAAGTTGTAGCCGTCCGTGCCCATCCAAATGCGCACCGTGTGATCGGACGAGCACGACAGCAGCTTCGTGTCGTCTGCGTTGAAGGCGACATGGTAGATGTGGCCCGTGTGCAGCCCCATGCGCGCCGTGACAGGAAAGTCGGAAAGCAGCGGAAGACGGAGCTCGATCAGGTGTTGCAGGTGCCGCGCGACGCCCATGGCGAGGACGGTGCCTGCGTGTGAGAAGGTCATGCACGTCAGTGCGCCAGCGACGGGGCAGGTCTGAATGATTTGGGTGGGCGGCAGGCAGCGCTCGGCGGTGCCAACGCGCTCGTACGTCTGCCCAAGCGCCTCCTGGTCCACCACGCAGAGCGACGCACGCGGATACGGGAGCTCCGCAGTGACGCGCCGAGGGTCGGGCACGCGCGTTGGCCCATTGGGCGACGTGGTCGTTGGCCCGCCCGGTGCAGCGCGAGACGAGAAACCACGCGGTGTGTCGTGTAGTCGTGGCACAACGCAGTTCCCCGCCATGGCCGCTAACTGCCGCGTCAGGTGCTCCTCGTAGTCCGTGGCAGTGGCGACCCGCGGCGGCACGCCCATTTCGTCGTACACAAATCGCAGTGAGATGGCCATGCCTGCCTTGTACGGGACCTTGCGACTGCGCATCATGCGGAAAATGGCAAACACACCCAGCAGCACGCCACGTGACTGCATCCCGACTCGGTTTACCGCGGCGCTGTTGTGGCCGTCACGGTGCTTGTCGTCGGCGTCATCGTGGTCGACTGCGTTCGAGGTGCGTGCGCGTCCGTAGTTTTGCAGCACGCCACCACTGGAGAGGTAATCAAACGGGGCCCACACGGCGCGCGACGCCCACAATGGCGGCAGCACGCTCGCCAGCAACTGTGTGTACCACGGTGTGCGCAAGGGAAAGCGAAACATTTGCAGGTGGACCGTCGGCCCAGTGTTCTCCTTCTGTGTGTCGTCATCAGCCGCTGCAGCGTCAGCCTCCACACTCGCATCCGCAACGACGCCAATATTCGTGTTGCCGTAGCGATCGTATAGGTAGTAGTAGCCCCAGCAAATGGGATACATGCCAGAGCGCGGCACAAACTCACCCGTGATCGTCTCTGTGCAAATGTCCAGCACCTCCACCAACAGAACCGCCTCCTTCGGCGCGTTGCGAAACGCCGGACGGTTGAGGGGAAGGGCCAGCTCGGCATCCCAGAACGGTGCGCGCGACCGCCGTTGACGCAGATCAAACAGCTGCGTGATGGCGAACGGGGCACCTCCGTGGGCCGACAGCAGGTTCTCGCCAGTGCGGGAGTTCACGAGCCAGACGCGCGCAAATGGGTGGACGACGTTGATGTCTGCGTGCATCGGCCCCATGCCGCGAATGGTCACGTAGAGACACTCGGGAACCGTGTCGGACTCGGCCTGTCTGCCGCCAGCAGTCTCGCGATGCATGCTGCCGGATCGCAACGTGGAGCCCAGGTCTTCGTCGAACGCGCCGGATTTGCAGAAGCCGCGGCGCGTCAGCTCTGCCGTTTCACTGAGAACCTGGCTCTGTGGGTCGTAGTGGGAAGTTTTCTCAAATGACTGCCATGGACGCGCAGCGCCCGTCCTCTCGAAGGCGGTGCCGAGCTGACGGACAAAGGTTGAGCGGGAAATCGATGCGGGTGCGATAGATTTTGTCAAATCTAATGAGGGGTGGTCCTCCAAGGGAAGCGTCGGCTGACTTGGAGCGTCGACAGCAATGTCGCTGTCTTCGTCGCGGCCTTCCAAGTACTCGCGCTCCTCGCGGTGCAGCCTTCGATGACGCTCGCGCACCTGTGGTGTTTCTTTTGCGCGGTTGGCTGTGGGACGCCCCTCGCCGGCTGGCGCATCGACAGTCAGGTCACTCTCACAGCGCCGATGGTGCGTGCGGTGTGTCTGGGGCGGCTGGAGTTTGGGAGCAGCGGCTGGCTTCTCTGCATCCTTGTCCTTCTCTGGAGTTGTGTCGGGTGATGTGGCGGGTGAGGCGCTCGTCGCCGGATGGGCCTTTGGATCCGGTGTGAGGGCGTTGGTGCTCTGCGATGTCATTGAGGGCTCCGCTGTCGTCGTAACCTCCGCCTCCTTCTCGGCTATCGCCGCATCCAGTCTTTGCACGTCCTCTTGACGGATAACGAGAGCAGGCTGTTCACGTTGTTGTTCCAGGCGTCTCTTGCGCTTCTTCCTTTCCTGCTCCGGTTGTGGCGCTGCTGATGCTTTTCTCGCCGCAGCTCGATCCGCTGTGCTGACAACGTTGCCGAGGAAGTCGAACAGGTCGTTTGCCGACCGCGACTTTTGCGGTGCAACGTCGTCGTCCTCAGAGCTGTCCGACCCACTATCACGAAACAGGTGAACGTCTCGCCGTTCCAGAGGTTTTTTCTGGCGCTTCACGGCGACTACCTCAACAGCCGGCGTCTCGGTCTTGCCGGTGGCGGCGCGTGGTGCGGGTGCTGCGCGGTCTGTTGCGCTGGCAGTGATTCCTACCTCCTGCAGTGAGGAGGACGACGTCACGACGGGATAGCTGCTTCCAGGTGGTGGCTCAGTCAATACGGTGACCGTCAGCGCGGGCGGGCGAGCCGCTACTGGTCGGGCAACACTGGCAGCGGTTGGGGGTGGGATCACAGGCACTACGGTGTCGCTCTCGGTGCTGAGCGCAGGCGCCGGTGGCAAAGGAGGCGGCTCGACTGGTAGCTGTGGTTGTGGAAGCGGTGCGTTGGCAGCGTCTGGTGTAGCGGCGCGCAGAACCACATCCGCGCTATGGTCTGACGAAGGAAGCGACATGGGAGTGGAGTGCCTTGAGGTGGAGCTGTCTGGAAGCGCGGTCGTCGTTGTCACAGCCGGCTGGGGTGCTGTGAGAGACGATAAGGACGATCTCACTGACGGAAGCGTGGGACGAGGATGCACGACAGGAGCCGGTGGATTCTGTGATTCGCCGATGTGGAGAGTCGCGAGGGGCACGATGCGTGGTACCAGTGACTGTGAAGAGACACCCTGAGAAGGTACGACAGATGGAACGGCAAGTGTGGCCACATTCGGCACAGGCACGCTCGTGTGCTGAGTAGGAATGTGGGCCACTTCATTCTGGTCCTGCTCTCGTTCCTGTGGCGAGGAGGAAGGGGGAGCTGGCAGTCTCAGATTGCGAATGCGGTCAAGGAAGTCCGTTTCTTCTTCCGTCGTCGCCGGCGGCGATGAGGAGGAGGAGCTCAGCGATGACGACGGAAGAGAAGACATTGTGCTACAACGGTGTGAAATGAAATTGAGCGGGCAAACAGTGTGGTGATGCCAAAGATTAAGAACTCTATCGTGTACTCTGTCACACTGCCACTCTCTCCAATGATCTATGTCGGTGTCTATTGCGTGTAAAAGACAAAGGAGAACAAAAAAAAACAGTAGAACGCTTGCCAGGCAGCAGCGTCCCTTGTATGGTGTTAGCCGCGCAGTGACGTGGCTGTGTAGGCTCTTTTATAGTGAAAGAAGAAAACGGCGAAGCAAAGAACGGGTGGGAGACAGAACCGTCCTGTGAGGAGTATCATGTGGACACTGGGACAGAGCACAGCGGTGTGAGCTAGAGCAGGTTGCGGATGGACGCGAAACCCCCAATGAGCGGAAGCACGCTCACGTTGTGTAGGTCACAGAGGCACTTCCTGGACGAGAATCGCCGTCAACCAACGGTGTGATTGACCAAGCTTAATCCGCAGTTTTTTTTTGTTTGCACATGCGTGTCTGTGTGTGTGGAGGGAGAACACCACAGTCAGCGTGGTAGTGGGTCTCACTGCTCACTGGCACGCGGCTCTCATCTGCGCCGCTGTGTTTGGAACAGTAACTCACTTGGTGGGGATCTGGTGTTGTCGTTGTTTTTTTTGCTTTCAGTGGCAAAATAAAAAAATGGGGAACATGATCACAGCAAAGGAAGGCACAGCTGTCAGAGAAAGGGACAGGTGGGGGTGGGTGGAGAGTAGATGAAGAGAAGAAGAGAGAAAAAAAACAAAGTGGGGAAAAAGCAAAGGCTTGAGACCTAGAGAGTGGCTATTGAGAAGCAGAACAGTGTTCATGGCAGCATCTGGAGAATGAAGACAGGCGTCGCACCCACGCACACCACACACGCACGCGCACACATACGCACGCACAGTTAGAACAGCTCGCGCAAGCGCGCACGCGCCGTGTTGAGGTCGTTGTTCGTGCCAGCCAACACGTCGCGGATGATGCCGGCATCGGCTTGTGGGAACTCGATCTTGAGTGCCTCTGAGTTCGACAGGCGACTTGGCACGGACGGCGCGTCGAGTGGCGCCATCGGGTGCGCGTTTGTGTTGACCATGGAGCTGGAGCCGACGACGAGGTGGCCTCGCCCGAGCTTCTCCGTCACTTTGAAAAAGATGAAGCGACTGACGAACTGCTGCCGTGCCACTGAGGACACTTGCTTGACGTATTCGTCGCACGTCAGGACCTCGTGCGCAAGGCCGTCGTCGAGCAGGCGCAGGACGTCGTCAGACGCGTTCAAGTCCGCCATCAGGTCCAGGGCCTGCTCCTGCAGGGCATCCGCTGCGACCAGGCAACTGCTGTGTTCCTGTGGCGTGTCTTGGCGACCGTCGAGCTGCTGCAGAAGCTTGCTGACGTCGCCCACACTGGGCATGTATTCCTCGAGTTCTGACTTGTGCGACGTCAAGAGGGCCTTGGCCCGTTGCAGGTCGCGATTAGACTCGTTGAGGAGCTGGAAGAACTTGAGGGACTGCTCGCGGGTGTCTAGGTAACTACTCGCCTTCTCGTTCAGGTCGATCGTGACCTTCTCTGACGCGTCGCGGATGAGGGCGGCCCGGTTTGGGTTCGTGCCAATCGACTGCAGTGCCGACTCGACGGAGACGCGGCTCGTGCTCGGCGCCCGATAGTTGGCGCTCACCAAGGGGAACTCCAGCTCGAACTGCTCCGTGAGTGCGAGCAGGACCTCCAGAATGGGATATGGCCGCTCCATTCCGCGTAACATGCTGAGGCACTCTACCTGGACGCTGCCGTCAGGGTTCATGACAGGGTACGGTTGCTTCAGCTTGCTCTGGCCTCCGGGCGGTGCCACGAGGCGCGCGAGTAGGACGTGTTGAGGATAGTCGCGCGGGAACTGCAGCACCACGTTCAGTGCTGTCGGCTGCGGGGAGTTGGGTGACTCGCGCGCTGGGAGACTGCATTGGAGAGAGAGCGGGGCGTCTTGCGCAGTCGGATTCAGCTGTGCCCTCGCGTCGGGGAAGTTACTCGCGAACTGAAGGAAGTCGCTCAACTGCTGAGAGATCGCGGAGGCTGCGGGAGCCGGGTACACGGAAGCGAGCCGCTGGAAATCAGCCGCGTCGCGCAGGGACAAGGTCGTCATATTGATTGCGTGTCGCGGACGGACCTGGGTCTTTCTACTAGTGCGCCGAAAGTCACGTACACTCGCGCAAAATTTGAGGAGGGGTGGAAGCTGAAAAGGGGGGAAGAGGAGGAAGAAAGAAACAGAAAGAAAGAAGAGAGAGCGAGGAGCTGTGAAGCACTAACGCGGTGCACACGGGGAAAGGAAGGAGCGTCACCATTGTTGATAGGCACAACCAAAAAAAAACTTTGAGACGAACGTGACGATTCGCAGGAGTAAAGGGTTTTTTTTTGGAGAGACTATTGTGCGTGAACGCGAGTGCCCGTGTCTGGACATCTCACAGAGATACACGCACAACCTCGTCGCCAATCACCACTGTTACGCCGCAGCACGCAACCACACAACCCACGGCGACTGTCGCGGCATGGTTGTGAACGCAACGACACAGTAGGGGCTCCGTGAGCTATCTGCATCATCTAGAGGGCCGCACGCCATCGTTTTTTGGTGTTCCTGTTTTTTTTATCGGTTCTCTGATGAGGCTCCCACGAAAAAAAAAAACTAAATACACGCTCGCGCAGTAGCGGAAACAATGGAACTGCAACGCACAACGTACACCCATCCCTTTCATTTTGGGATATCATCTCACTATAGGGGCACCCAGCAGGACTCTCACAACATGAACATAAACATATGCACAGAGAACAAGAATAAAAGCAATCGTAGCCCCACGACAGAAACGAAAAACAGGAGAATGGAAAAAGAGAAATGCGTGTGGAAAGGACCAATAAACGTAGGGAAAACGCGGTCGACATGATGACAGTAAAGGCCAAGCCGCAGCGCCACCCATATCAGTCAGCAACTGCGACACGTTTCTTGACGTTGTGTAGCAGACAACAGAACGTGAAAATAAAAAAAAGACAAACATGGAGGCGTGGACGGAGAGCATAATTCACTGTAAGAAAACACACAAAAAACAAAAAGTGAGAGTCAGCAACTAAAAACAAAGGCAAAGGGACGCTTGACCGCGATGCTTTGTTTTTCCCGATGGTTGTGAAAAAGGAAAAAGGACCCGGAGATTGACAAAGGCATGAGCTGAAAACGAACAGAAAACAAAGAAGGAAACAAGGAAGGAAAGAAAGAAAGAAAGAAGCTAAAAAGACATCTTGTGACGATCATCCGGACAGGAAAAAAACGAAATGTCGACGCTACATTAACACGCACGTGCAAGCGGTGTGAGAGCGATGGCACAGGCACGGCGTCACATCTCTATGCGAGCACCCACTCTCTCACTCTCTCACACGCACACAAGGTGATACAGAAGACAAAAGCTCGACTGAACTGTCAAGTAGTTGACTGCAATCCTGTGAGACTTGTGATGACAGTCCGTAAAAATAAAAAATGTGTGGAAAACAGTCCAGTAGCTCACGTACATTATTTTTTGTCGTTTTGTGTGTTCTTTTTTTAACATTGCGAGTTGGAAATTCTTTTTAAAAAGGGTGAAGAGACAATCTTCAGTAGTTTTAATTTACAGCGAATGAGAACAATGAATCAAGGACAGGATGAGTCTCTTTGCGTTTATTCATATCGCCGTGTGACAGTGTCCATTCTTTTTTTTGTGCATGTGTGCATGTGTGCATGTTTGTGGGCTTTTTCGTCAGTGGACTGGTGTTTGGCTGTTAACAACGAAATGATTGCAACCCGCGAACACCAGGTTCCCACGCGTTCACGTGTTCTCGCACGTATGAAGGCACGGCAGACCACTCGCCAAGCGACCAAGACACGCCACACGGAAGAAGAAGAAAAAAAAGCCAACAACGGAAACCAAAAAAAAACAAGGGAAAAAGAGAATGACGGCGGAGAAACCCAGTTGTGTCTCTTCGAGTGACACACAAGAATGTTGATGACAACCAACACAGCGCGGTACGAGAAGCAACAGAGAGAACACTATGCTAGAAGCGCATTCGTGCAACGTGCACGATTCTTCAGCCATACTCACCAAACATGAGGTGCAGAGTGATTATTCAGAGTTGCTACTGTCGCAGCCAGTGACACACATGCTCATCCTTGGAATTCCCAGAACGGCGACTACCATGACTACAGCTCCACATCAACGTTGGCGCCGAGACAGTTGGTTTGATGTTTAAATACCGTTTTCTTTTTTTTTCTCATGTAACGCATATTGTCGCTTTTCGCTGCATTTTTTGCTGTTCGTGAATACGGTCGTGATTGACTGGGGAAGAGAGACGGTCAGTGACGGCGGCTGCGACGCGTGCCGGGTGCGTGCGGTCGAAGAGGAGAAACTGGGTGGTTGTAAACAAGAAAAAAAGGAGAAACAAGCACACACACACAAAAGAGAAAAAAAAAACAGTGTCCCTGTGGAAAAACATGAGAGTAGGGACAATATTGCTCACTGGGAGGATGAAAAAACGGGAGTGGGAAAAAGATGGATGTATATGACACGCGTAGCGTGCGTAGAATGAGGTACAAGAAAGCGAATGGAATCCCAGTCACGAGCACATGAGACAAAGGAATAAAGAACCAAAACAAAAAATGCAGTGTGAACTCAAAACAAGGAAAAGAGAAAAAACCGGGAAAGTCAGGGATGAAAAAGAAAGAGAAACAGGGGGGAGGAGAAACAAAAACATATGCAGCGATTGGAAAATACCGGGTCACGTTCTCGCGGAGGAACGAAGAAACTAATTCCTCGAGTGTTCACGAAGCGCGGTCACAGATAAAACGTGTGGGATTTGGGAGCTAGAACACAATCACGAAAGCGAAAAAGTAGATAGGGGTTGAACGGAAATTTTTTTTAACGACGAAAAAAACTGGGGGCGTGAAAATCTTCTGTTGGAAACAAAAAAAAAGCGAGAGGGGAGAAGGGGGAGGAAAAACAAACGAATGAATAAACAAACAAACAAAGAACGTCAACACATATTTGAAGACGAAGAGAAGGAGGGAGGGGAGACTTGGTTGAACCTGTCTTCGCGCGACGGCTCGTGTCACGCAGTGGATGCGTACTCACGAGCGTGTCAACTGTGTGAACAAGGAACGAACCCAACGAGCACCTTGACTGGTGTCTGCTCGGTGTTACGTAACTGAAGAAGAGGGAGAAGGGGGGGGGTGAAAGAAGCGAGAAAGCATTTACGAAGTAGAAAGAAGGAAAAGAGAAAAGAAAAACCCAACATCAGAAGACTGGGAGGAGGAAACAAAACAAAACAAAAAGAAGACCAAAGGGATCACGAACACAGGGAGGGCAACATACAAGCCAACGGACAAAAGGTGGGAGAGGAGAGGGGAGGAGAAGGAGGAAGAAGAGCACCGTTACTCACCCGGCGGAACTAAAAAACAAAAAGCAAAATAAACGAAAAGTAAACTTGGCAGTATCATTTTAATATTATTATTTTTGTTGGTGCGGCCGCTTCTCGAGAGGATGTGCCGAAAGTTTACGACTACTACTACATCGTTTGTGCCGTCTGGACGTAAGCGAACAGACACCATCAGTCGATGGGCACACGCGACAACGCGCAGGAAGGGGGGGGGAAGCGAACAAAGCGGGACAGTCATCGCCACCGCATCAAAAGACGAGGGGCGGGGGGTGGGCATGAAATCTGATCAATGGTGCGTTTCCCGTTTGTCACGATGGACGTGTTGGTTCGACGTGTGGCACGGCAAACGGCGAGCTCATGGCGAAGCGCACACCGCAGTTTGTGCAGACACAGAGGTGACCGCTCGGACACCAGTAGGCCACCATGCCGGGGTCCAGCACCGTGGTGCACTGGGCACACCGCGCCGAGATGGGCATCACGGACAAGCGCAAAAACTGGCTGCAGCTGCACGTGATGCCCGACAAGACGGTGGGAATTGACGTGACTGGGATCGACGAGGTGGCCGTTGCCCGTCTCAGGCTCTCTGCGTTTGAGGACAGCGATGTGTCGCCCAGTTGACTCGACATGTACGGCGCACTGATGCCGTGCGACTGCGTGCTGACGCTCCACATTTCGCCCATCTCACCCGTCCCGCCACTCGCTTTACGGTCTGTGAAGGTGGCGATGGGAGTGGCCAAGTTGAACCCTGCGCCGCCGCCTCCCGCTTCGACAAACTCAGCGTTCAGGTGCGACTGACTCGCAAAGCTCGGCCGCTGTTGGACCTCCGCGTACGGCATCAGGTGCGAGTTGAGTGAGGCGCGCTGCGACTGCGCCGGCGAGGCCTCGATTGCCGTTGGTACGAGCGTCTGGAATTGTCCCGCTTGGGGGACGCCGGCCACGCTGTACATGGGCATCGCACCAGGCTGGTAAAGTTGACCAGGCGCCACCATGCTGAACGTCTGCAGTGCGGAGGCACCGGTGAAACTCTGAAGCGAGCCCGTGGAATCTGCCGAGCCACGGCGAGACCCGCCAGCCAGCGATACCATTTGCGCGAAGGACGGCGCGGCAGTCGGGACGCCGAGGGGCATGTCCATTCGCATCTGCTGCTGTGCGCCGTGGGCCGCGGGATCCGTCGCGCGCGCAGACTCGCGAGAAACGGTCTGCGAGGCGCTCCCCCGGCGCGACCGGCCACCGTGCGTGAGTCGCTCGAGGACCAGTGGCAGCTTTGGCACACCTCGGAGCTGCTGGCGTGGGATGTTATTGATGTAGACAAGCAGAGCGGATGCTTGGGCAGCGGCCACCACCCACACGTTGTTCATGTCGCACAACACCCGCTTTGAGAAGTCGATAATGGGAGCGACGCTGCTGACATTAACCATGACAAAGGCGCAGGTCCGATCGCGCAGGTGACTCTTGACGTCACGCACATGCACTAATTTACCGTGCATGCGCCCAAGCGCGCGGAGAAGGCACTCGATGTCCTCTTCACTGTAGCTGCTAGGGAGTTGTCCCATGAAAATACCGGCAGAGTCCTCTTTGAGGATGTCGGCGGGGTAGGACTCTGGTGCCGTGGATTTGCGGAAATCCAGCGTTTTCGCCTGCAGCACCTGAGAAATGGACGTATACAAATTTGTCGCCGTTGTCGTGGTGGAAGGATGGGTGCCGACAGCATCTGTTTTGAGCCCAGTCGCATTCGCGCTGGGCGACGAGAGTGCGGATGTGGTCTTCGGCTTCGCACTTGGACTGGTTGATGATGTCGTTGGATGCCCCGATCCGGTTGAGTCGGTCCTGAACAGCAGTTGTGAGTCACTCTTGTCCGCTGCCGAGGTGGAGTCGAAGCGTGTGCCTATGGTGGTTCGGACGTCGTGCACGCTGTCGGTGTGCGGCTTCGGGGGGAGACTCTGCGGGCGGCGGGGCACACCAAACGACTGGGGCGACGACCCGACCGGCGCCACCAAGCTCAGTTTGTCGCTGCCTCGACGAGAGCCTGCCACAGCGCCGACAGAGCTCTGCGGGGTGTTCGTCGTGGAGTTCGGAGGCGGGGTGCTCGTGTCCATTGGGTCGTTGCAATTCGTGCGATTTCAACCAAACAACAACAACAACAACAGTAGCAATGGAAAAGGGTACTTTGAAAAGAAAAGAAAAGGTGTCTGTGTAGTTTTTGGGGGATGCCTGTGTGGCTGTGAGTTGTTACGAGAGAGAAGTTCGAGTGTAGTGCCTACGTGCCCGTGGAACGAAACGGCGGATTCTCCAGTAAAACCACTGCCGAAGCTGTGTGGAAGAAAAACGAGTGTGTGGGTCGGAGGGACTGGAGAGATAGAGAAGGGGTTAGGTACAGTAGTCCAAAAAAAAAACAGAAAGGAACAAATATAAAAACAGAAAAAACACCAGATCGCTATGATGAGGAGCTTGAGGCAGGGAGGTGGGAAACAATGGGGGCTGGGACACTGTAAGCGGAAGTGCAAGTAGACAATGCGCCACAACGGCAGAACTTTGTTCAGAGTTTTTACGTGGTACGCGCGGGTGGTGTACACTCGTTGGAAAACAAAAACAAAACAAAACTCTGTTAAGTTATACGCAGTCACGCACAAAATACAGAAAACAGCACAATGGTAACCAACAAAAAGCGCCGGGACGGAGAAGGTCAGAAACGTTAAGAATTCGCGTCCGTCGCTGCTGATGGTTCTTCCCACAAGTGTGATCGGGAGGAAGGAGAAGGGGGAAAAACAAAGAAGAGGAATAAAGATTATAAAGAAAGTACTCTAGATATACGTATTGGCAACTGCGTCTCGCGGTAAAAATGCGCTACCGATTGCAGTTCACAAGGCCCAGCAGTCAATAGCACAAGATAGGAAAAGACTGTGACCGATGGCAACGAGAGAGTGAAGGAAGGAGCGTGAGGGGGAAAGCATGTGTGTATGTGTGTGTGTGGATGGTCGGTCAGATGAGGCTGTGTGAGCCGCGCGGTGTGAAAGTCTCGATTGACGTTGCTTTCGAGTGAGAGACGACTGTGGTAGACAGGACAAGAACCACTTGGCGCACAGAGACAAACGATCAAGAGCGCACCTGTCTCAGCGGCTGTTTATCATTCTCCTCTGATGATGGCTGCTCTTAGTGGGTGTGGATAGGGGAAACATGAGCCCCCCTTTTCACGCTCCCGTCATCACAAAAGAGTGTCTTTTTTCACTTCTCGCTTGTTTTCTCTCGTTTTGCATTTTTCCTTTTTTGTTCTCGTTGTTGTGGGTCTTTACGCACAGCTACAAGCAGTGTGAACAGAAACAAACAAACAAGAAAACAAGTCCCAGGCCGGGAAAGGAACTAACTATACATGAACTTTCACATCGTTTTGGGTGGATTGCGTGCGGCTGCGCACGCTTCGGCTGAACAACGTGGTGCGGCCCGTGAGAACCGACTGACTAGGCCTGGCTCACGGACTTTTGTCGGCGCACAGGGGCCGAGGTGTCGTTCTCCTCCTTTGCCCGCCCAAGCAATGAGGTGTAGTGCACCACCGCCGTGGGGGCGGTAAATGCCGTGTCCGGCATTGGCGAGGTCGATTCGAGCGCCGGCGCGGTGTCCGACGATGACGGTCGCATCGCAAGGGCCGACGCCTGCACGCGATCTGACCAGAACGTGTACACCATCTCCTTGATCATTCGCCGCTGCTTCTGCTGGATTTCGCGGTTTTCCCTGTAAGCGTCCACCGCGGAGGCCGTGTGCTGCACGAGCCCCGCCCGTGCCGCGGCGTACGCGGCCTCCTGCTCTTCCTTGCAGCGCGCCTGCAGCGGCGACGAACTCTGGAGTCCTGCATAGGCCTGCGAGGTGGACGCGGCCATCGCCGCAGCCGTGCTCATCGCGGCCGCTGACAAACGAGCCTCCTTCCCTGGTTTAGCTCGCTTGCCGCTCCCGGTGAGCGGCGCCTTCTCAGCCACGGGGACGTCCGCGGCGGTGGTCGGCTCACTGACCTCTCCGGCCCACAGCGGCAGCAGTCGCAGCGCGTACTGGCTGGGTGCCAGTGCGGGGGCGTGGCGGTAGTTGTTCTCTTCGCTGTCGTCCACGACGATGGTGCCGTTGAAGACCGCGTCGCTGCCAGTGTTTTGGCGCGCAGCCGACGCGCTCGTCTTCTCCTTTTTGCTGTTTATCGCCTCCTTCTCAGTCGGTTCCTCCAGTCGAGGAAAGAGCAAGTTGGCCGGATTGGCCAGAAACTGCTGGCGTGCCCGCTGCGCCGCCGCAATGGCCCGCTGTGCCGCCTCGTCTTGCGCAGATGACACGCTGTCCTTCTGGTGCGGTCGATTACTGCTGTTGCTGCCGCCACCGCCACCGCCACGACTAGGACCGGCGGACCCACGAGACGGTGGAGGCGTCGCGGTCGCAGACGAGTTCTGTGCATCCGATGGCGCTGCGATGGCTTTCAGGAACTGCAGCGTCGCGCCCCACTGCTGCCGAAGCGATGTCAAACCGGAACTGACGGGAAGCGCCGGCTTGCATTCTGCTTTGCTGCTGGAGAGGTCGATGTAGATGTGGTAGTTCACCTCGAGGGAGCCGTCCACGACATCGAGCTGTTGGGTGATGCTCTCGCCCTCGCCGCTGAGGCTTGTGTTGTTGAGTCGATGTGAAGGCGCGGCGGCGCCATTCGCGGAGGCCGGCGTCGTGGCACCCGGAATGGATGCGCGCTTCTTGCGTGACCGCGTATCTTTTGAGGCCTTCTCCGCCTGCTCGAGCAGTTGCTGCTGTTGCTGCTGGCTGGCTTGTTCGTCCTGCTTCCGCAGCACAAAGGCACCCGGGTCGTCGAGAGCCAACTGCTTCTCCTCCGCCTGCCGCGCGCTGGCCTTGCGCAAGGAGTCGTCGCGAAGTGTCAGGAACCGCTGCTCCTGCGCGTAACGACACTGCTCGTCCCACGCCTCGGCGAACTCGGTCGGCACGCGGCCTTCGATGAAGTAGGTGGCAGTTCTGGACTTGTCAATCGGCTCGAGCAGGAACTCGGGCAGAAAAAAGTGTGCTGGCTGCCAGCCGGATTCGAGCACGCATTCCTCGCTGTCTCTGCCTTGCGCGCTATCGGCCGTCCCCGGACGCCCGCTGCTGGTGGGGTTACTGCCACGCTCACCACGCACACCACCACTCCCACCTGCAGTGTGGGCACCACTAGCTGCCGCAGCAGCAGCAGCAGCAGCAGCGGCGTTGGAGGTCGTGCCTGACGCGGAGCCCGAGTTGAGACCTGGCGTGACGGGCCGACCGGCGCGCGTGATGCGGAGCTCGAACTGGCACCCGGGGACGCGTGTCTGGATGTCGGCCGCGATTGTGACGTGCGTGCTCTCCGTGACAGCGCATGTGTAGCGGAACAGGAGCGGGCTGCCGCCGCGGCCCAGCGTGCCGTTGTTGGTCACCGTGTTCGACGCCAGCGGGAGTGATTCGACGTGTTGGAGTTCGTGATCCGATCGCGCAACGAGCTTCCACAGTCCAGGACCGTAGAGCGGGGCGGCGCTGTCTGGATCGACTCGGATGCCCGTCGTGGATCGCAAAAGCGCGATGTCCTCGCCGCAGACGCGCGTGAAGGCGGTGAGGTAATAGCCCTTGGCGTTGGGCTGCAGCAGCAACTGTGGCAAACGACCGCTCTCGCCGATGACAAGTTCTTGGCGGTTGTCGAGGTTCACCAGCATGAGCTTGGTGTAGCGGAAGATGGAGACGCCGTCTAGCTGCTCCGGGCCCGTGGCGACGATGTGGCCGGCAGCAGCCGCGGAGGCCACTGACGACCGGCGGTTCGTGGTGCTCGCGGCGACGCCGCCCGACTTGCCGCCGCCACCGCCCGCCGCTTTGCCAGTCGACTTGCCGGGCGCGTTGGGCAGCAGTCGGTGTTTCGAGAGGTCCTCACTCGTGGGGAGGCTCTCCAGAAGAAGCGTGAGGCGTGTCGGCTCCGCGATTCTGAACTTGCGCTTGAACCACAGGTACTCGACGTCGGCCTTGTGAACCGCCGCGCGACGATCGGCATCGGTGAGGATGCAGAACGCCGACGACTTGCCCTGTTCCGGGCTTTCCGTGAGGAGCTCCATCTCGGCGTTGGACAGCAGCACAACGCGGTCCGTCGGCGACGCCGTGGGCAGTCGGAACCGGTACAGGTGCACGCCTGCCGTAAGATTGACAAGTGTGGAAGAGACACGACCTGTGTAGTACGCCGCGCGCATGGCCGTCGTCAGAGGGTCGCAGCGGTCCCAGACGTAGTAGGACAGCTCCAGTTCGTGGCTAGCGCTCGGGGTCGGGGAGGACGGCGTGACGGCGGTGGGCAGTGTGACACGCTGCTGCGACGCGTCCGGCTCCGCTGCCGCCGCCGCGGTATTGGCGGTCTCGCCGTCGCGCACAGCATTCGGGTTGACACTGCGCGACGAGACGATCACGACGTCGCACGGCACGTTGCATGTGAATTTGACCCACCGCACCACCTCCAGTGGCGGTGCACCGTTGTTGTTCGCTGCCGCTCCGGCCGCCGCCGCCGCCGCACCACCACCACCACCACCAGCAGCCACCGTGTTGGTCGCGTGGCTCTTCTTGCCGGGCGGTGCGGCAGCAGGGACGGCGACAGGTGCCGATGCCGTCGCGGCGGCCGTGCTGTGAGCCTCCGAGCCGCCTGCTCCGGATTCCACGAACAGCTGATTGGTGTACTGTCCGCACAGGTACTGCCACACGAGCAGCGTGTCCATTGATGCGCAGAACTCCTCCAGAGTGAGCCAGCATAGGACAGCCCCGTCGTCGTGGTTGTCGATTGACTTGCTGCCCGGTGCGGCGGCGTGTGATGCTTCAAAGCAGTGCGTGATCTCGTGAACATCGGGCTTGTCGTGTTCGCGGGCAAAGACGCCGTCGGTGAGGTCCGTTCGCGGGGTCGTCCGCACGGCAAGCGCGAGCGTGTTGCGGAACGGCACGATGCTTGCGATGGCATAGATTTGCACACCGTTGCCGATACCCGGGTGCGTCAGCTGAGCGTTTACGGGGGTTTGCCGCAGGCCGCACACGAGAAATGGTACGGAGGGAGGGGATGCCTCGGGTACACCCGTGTCCACGGTGACAAGTGGTGCGGGGGACGCGCCGCTGTCTGCGCTGGTCCCACTGACCGAGCCGCCCTGCTCGCGCGCCGACGACGACGACGGGCGGCTCGTGTTCTGCTTCGGTCCCTTACCGCCAGGGGAGCCGCCGCGGCTGGAGCTGTTTGAGGCCGGACGGGAGAGGGGCACTTTGCCCTTTTTGCCTGCCGCGTCCTTCTGGGTGCTGCCGCGGCCAGTGCGGTCGCCGCCCGTGCCCGCTGCGGCCTCCGCCAGCGGCGTCGGTGGTGGGGTGGCGAGTTGACGCGCGAACTGGAGGCACACGGCGGCGGTGTCAACGCTGTCTTTGCTGTCCGCCGTCACGTAGCGTGGCACCCAGTTGCCCAGCAGCATCGACACCATCACCTCTGGCGAACGCAGCAGCACGTCTTTGGCGTTTTGACCGCAGACCTTCACGACGGCCTTGGCGAGGATTGCCGGCCACAGCTCTTTCCGTGACGTCACCGTGAGGAGAGGTCGGTCGAGCTCGTCGACGGGGAGGGCGTCGTCCACCATCACCTTGCGGTACGCGCCGTCCACGAAGAGCTTCACGGCATACTTGCCGTATGGATTGTAGACGGGGTGACACGTTCCAGGCGCGTGCGGGTACACCAGCTCCCATAGGTAGTGTCCCTCCCGCGCCAGGTACTGCGCCTGATGGATGAGCAGTAGCACGCTGTTGAAGCCACTCATGAAAAATGGCGGGATCTCCGCCAGCGCCGAGAGCGCCTCCGCCGCCTTGAGTTTGTGACGCAGGGCGGTGCTGTAGCGCGAGCCGACAGCTTCAGCCGGTGTCTGCGCACAGCTCGCCGTCAGCGTGGGGTTGTACGGCTGCATGAGCGGGGCCATGTCACGGTACCGCTCCACCGCCTCCTGGCGCGGCATGCCATCCCAGCTCACCTGCCCCTGTCCGACGAGGTCCTCAAGGAGCGTGATTGTCTCGGGGTACTGCTCGTAGTGCGGCACCTCAGCCTCGGTTTCCTTGTGCGCCTCACTCTTACGGCCGCTGGATTTGGAGGCCACTGCGGGAGGCTTCACCTCGGCGGACGCGTCCTTGCGACGGCTCGGGTGCCGCTGCGCATCTGGCGCGTAGGGAAAGAGAAATGGCGTCGTGTTGCGGTGCACGACAGGCCGGAACGGCTTCACGACGTCTGCGGGACGCTGCCACGACAAACGGGACTTGGCGGCCTCGACAGAGAGCAGCGCGCTCTGCGAGCCCATGGAGTTCGCCTCCGGCCGCACGTCGCGGTCACTGGCCTTGACCTCCCCATCGAGCACAGTCGCGAGGAGTGTGCGTCCCTCCTGGTCAACGAAACAACTGGAGGACATCCCGTCCTTGGCACCGCTTTTTGTTGTGCCTTTGTTCGAATCCTTGCCCGACGGAGCTGCGGTGGTGGCACTGGAGACGGTCGCGGCACTCAGAGAGGCGCCCCAGTTCTCTTGCGCGATCTGCGCATCATCCCAGACCGGAAGCGTGCAGATGACGCTCGAGGGAAACAACGGCGCGACGGAGGCGGTCTCCTTCGTTTTATTCTGCTTGGGTGGCATACCGTCTGCGCAGACACACACGAGTCGCCGTTCGTATGTACGTGAGGCTCGGGCTGAATGTCAGTCACTGCCCGCCAAGGTCGCCAGGCAACAACAGTGAGAAACGGGGAAAGAAGAAAAGAAAAACTATCGCATGAAATGACCGATAGAGAGACGGACAGAGAGGGAGTGAAAAGTGGGAGGGAGAAGCAATGAGCGTCGAGTGAGGAGCGAGTTAATTTGGGAATCGTGATGCGATCAGTTGATGTCATCCGTGTAGAGTCTGGTCGTATGACACACACGTTAAGAACACAGCTTGCAACAAGAAGCGGGGTTCAGTACTTGACTAGAGATGACGCCACATCGGAGCTATGTGGTCTCTGCCAACGTAGACATCGCGCTGAGTTCACAGTGCTTGTCAGTGTCGGCCCGTGTTGATTCAAGATCGATGTCGAACGAGGACCTGCCTTTTCCGGTCGTGTGATCTTATCAACCCTCTACTTCATTGGCTGTCACGTTATTTTTGTTTTGTTCTGTTTTGTCTCTTTCTCTCGCTTTCTCTCTCTCTCTCTCTCTACGGTGGAACGCCTTGTCCGTTGACAACAGTTGAATAATAAGTGGGGATTCGCTCCAACTTGACAATTAAGGTCACAAGCGAAGAACGTACGAAGGAAAAGAAAGAAGGAGCAGACGAGACGCGCAGGTGGGCATGACGGAGGCAGAGAAGAGAACGAGACACACACACACACAGTGACACAGATTATGTTCATAATTTTGTTCTTTTTCTTTCACCCAGAACCGTGGCTGTGTGACCGTGTGACTGTGTCTGTTGCTCAGTGCCGTTGCGTAGGAGAACGGCCGTGCCACATTGGCGGCGCAACGGCGGGGAGAGATCCTGATGGCAGGGTAGCAGCAAGTGGAAAACCTACAAGCGGTCCAGGACATCACCGAGATCGCCGCGACAGTCCGCGATGAGCTGCAGCAGTTCATCGTCAGAGAGGGTTGTCTCAATGCCATATCCACGCAGCTCCTCGAGCTGACCGCGGTACCTGTCGACGCCGGATGGTCGAGGAGCAGCTACGGCACTGAAGTCATCATCGCCGCCAACGTCCATAACGTAGCCCGTGTAGGTGGACACTGCTGGGCGTTCAACCTTCTCCTCGATGTTCGGCGGCTCAAAGTCCTCTGGCAGCTCGCGCAGGGACTTTTCCGCGTTCTCCCGGCAGCGAGCCGCGTAGGCCTTGCGATCGTTGCGGAACTGTGCGAGGGCATCGACGTTGGCAGGGGCACCTGCGTCCTTCGGGTCCGGGTCACTGAGAAGGGAAATGATGGAGATGAGCACGGAGCGGACCGTTTGGATGGGCGTCCAGCGCATCATGGCCGTTTCGATCTCGTTCATGTCATCCGTGCCGGGGGCGTGGAGAATGGAGATGCACACCTCGCCGTTACGACGGGCATCTGTGTAGACGTTCGGGTGCCAGAACGTGGAAAGAATACGGAAGGTCGGCGGCTCCATCGGGAACTCCTTTGGGAACGTCATTTGCGCCTTGTATTGCCCGCCCTCGTAGAGGGAGTCCTTCGGTCCGGTGAACCAGACCGTCCAGGTGTAGATGTCCTTCTCAGCCTCAACGCGGAAGCCAGCGGGAGGACTCTTTGTCAGCTCACGCAGCTGCTTCTGGATGTGGGCGACGGCAGCCATGGTGAAAATGTGTCCGTGTGTGTATGCGTGAACGGGAACAGCGAGAACGGAGAGAGGAATGTGGTTAGTAATATATATATATAATCGTATCAACACCAGACACACGTGCACAGTGGAGCACGAAGTAAGGGGAAGTTATCGTTGGCTTTTTTTTTCTCCTTTCCTTTTTTACCTTGTTGAAAAGCGGTCTGTGGTGATGCAATCAAAAATAAAGTGGTATGAGGGGGGAATGAAGCCAAACCAGTCTGCAGGAGCCCAGGATTTGCCGAAAGCGCAAGCAGTGGTGCGCGGATAGGTAGAGGTGTGCACGAGGAGGGGAGGGAGGGAGCTGTTTACTCAACTAATAGAAAGAAAGGTAGAGGACGCGAGGAAAGGGAAGCGTGAAGTGGACTGCTGGGAAGTGATGTAAGGTCATTTTCATTAAAAACTCGTTACTTGAATAAGCAAGCACCGACAACGAAGTGACACAAGAGTACACAAGAGAATACGCCGACCGTGAGGTAGTACGTCTATGAAGGCACCACGACGAAGCTATCGTGCAAGAACGCACACATTGAGTGGGCCACTTGGGATTTCTCGTTGTCTGATGTGCTTGTTCACGTGAATGTACTCACTGCACACGCGACCAGTGGTGTCACAGTCAGGCGCAGCTAACTTTTGGCCGCTACGTGTGGGAGTACTTGTTCGTTCGCGGCTGCGATTGTTGTTGCTGCTGTTGTTGTTGTGCCGAAAGAGAGAGAGGAGAGCGATAGATGTGCAATCGCACATGTAGTCGCACAGCTCAATTGAGTTGGAAAAGTTCTTTTTGTTTTGTAAGCATGTCCGATGCGTCGGTTTTACCAGAACGAGACCGGACAGGCGTCAACAGGACAGGGAAGCGCCAAGGCAATACCAAAAATGCTCTCGACTGCTCACCCAGCCTGTTTTGCCATTACACCGTAAAGCCAGAGCGCCGTGGTCGCTCGTGCGGCACAAACACAAAGATGTGGCCGATTAGTTGTCATCCTCATCTTCGTCATCGCCAATGTCACCGTACTGCCAGAAGGCCTTGTGCCCCTTGCGAGCCAACTCCTGCGCCGCCTCATGCCACGAGAAGGTTGTCTGATCAATGGACGACGTGCGCTTGTCGAGCAGTGCGTAGCCGCGCTGAAGGAGCGTCTCACTCAGCGACGGCGTGTCGTCACCGGCAGAGACTGTGTAGAATGTGGTGCCCGAGCCGTCCTTGTACACTGCCTTCACCCTCACCTCGCCCTCGGCGTACTCGTGGATCGTCTCGACAGCGGCGTCCATGTACATCTCGCTGGGCACGGATGTCTTGAGGAACGCCAGGCGAGCGTGCTTGGCAAAGGCGGGGGTGTCACGCACAACGGCGTACTCGGGGCCGCGTGGGATGGCGCGAATGCTCTTGGGCTTCACGACGTCGACATTGCCGTAGTCGATGAATTGCACCTCAACCGTTGACTGGTCGCCCTTCTTGACGCTCAAGACCTTGGCACGGCACCACGTCTTGTCGGACGCGTACTGCGCCACAACAAGCTCGCCACGCTTCGGGGCGTACTCGGGGTTCTCGACGGTGCGGTTCACAAGCGCCTGAATCTTTCCCGTCTCCTTCTCCATCTCCGGCGTGTAGATCTGCACGTAGACAGAGAGTCCATCTGCGGCGACTTCGGTCACGGCCGCGGGGTGGAAGGACGCGGAATCGTCCGTGACGCGGGACAGTTGGTGGGGGTTGGACGCGGCGCGCTCCTGCTCGAGCTTCACAGCGCGTTCAGGGATGCCGCCCTCAGGGGACCAGATGTTCTTCTTCGCGTCACGCGCCGCCGACTCGGCATCGACGAGTTGCTGCTTGAAGGGCAGCCGCTCGGCGTTTGCAACGGTGCCGAAGCCAGCATCCACAATAGCCACGGCAATGTTGGTGCCGTCAAGGAGAGAGACACTCGAGATGAAATTACCCGCGCGGTCGGACGTGTAGACCTGCACGTTGACATCACGCTGCTGTGCCAGGCCCAGCACAAAGTTCTTGGACTCCTCAGCGAACGGGTCGGCCTTCTCCTTGCCGTTGAAGCCACCACCGGGGCAGATGACGCCGCCGATCTTGACGGGGATTTGGAAGTGCTCCTTGGGGATGTAGACACGCAGAGAGCTAGGGCCGAGGACGAGGTCCACGACACCACGCAGCACAGGCGGGCGACCACCCTGCATGCCGCGCTGCAGGAAACTGAGGTAGTAGCGGCCGCGGGTGTCGCCGAGGTGGCTGAGCTCCACCACCTTCATCTGCGGCGCGACCTTCACGCTGTGGACACCTTTGCCAGCGGCCTTGGCAACCTCCTCGGCGGCTTGGAGCTCGGCGGCCATCGTGCACGCGTCGTTCTTGCCGAGAAAGAACTGGGCGTAGCCCTGTTCCAGAAGCGCCGCGGCGATGTTTCCACCCGTCGCGGGCAGGGTGACGGTCGCGGAGGGGCGCACTTCCTGTGTCTCCGGCATCACGCGCGCGTACTCAACCACGACGTCGACCTTCTGTCCCACAAAGTGCGAGCGAATGAACTCCTTCGCCTCCCACGCGTAGTCGTTGTACGTGACGCGAGTCTCCGGCGCGTTGCCGTCCTGGTCGCGGACGATGTTCTTGCTCACGCGCACACCGGCCAAGGAGAGGCGGATGTTCTGGCCGCTGGCGTCGTCGTGGACCGCGACGATGTCGCCATGCACCACCTGGACGAGGGTGCCGCTGAAGCTCTTGGGTCCCATGTACGACGGCCCGGGCGTGCCGTCCGCCTTCACGGTGGGAATGCCGACGGACTCCTGCGGCGGGGCGACCAGCTGCGGACCGCCTTCGCCCGGCACAGCAGCCGCCGCCTCGACGCCGCGATCCGCATCTGACGCGGCCTCGACACCCTCAACGTCAGCGTCGGCTCCGGCAGCCTCAGCAGCAGCAGCGGTGCTGGGTGGGGGCAGGTTCACCCACACCCCATCGCGCGCTGCCTGGGCAGCCTCCTCCGCCTGGCGCATCTCGCTCATGCGGCTGGAGAAGCTCACGGTCGCGCCGTTGACCTTGACGAGACCTTTGGAGAGCAGCTCCTCCTGGAAGCTGCCCTTGGGGGAGAGGATGGAGACGAGGATGTTGCCAAAGTTGTCGAGTCCGTCAAAGTGCATCTTGACGTTGCGGTTCAACAGAAATCGCTCCGTGTGCGTCTTTGCCTTCTGTGCAAAGCTGTCCGCGCCGAGGTCCTTTACAGTGACGCCGGTCATGTGAACAGGGAATTGCGTCTGGCCAAACGACTCCGACGAGATGACGAGGACAACGGCAGAGAGGCACTTCTCGATGCGCACTGGAACGTCCGTGCCGATCACCTTCTGCGCGAGCTTGGCGAGCTGCTCCTGGGGCAGGTTCTTCATCGCGCGCACATTGCGTGCTGCGCCAGGGGCGAAGAGACCTTTGCGCGCCTTCTCCGCTCCCGCCATCAAGTCGCAGTACTGCTTGTACAGGGCCTTGTCCATGCGTGGCGGGATCGAATCGGGCACCACAGCGTAGCCAGCCTTGAGCAGCATCACCGCCGCATCGTCGGTGTTGCTGCCGCCCGCGATGTTCGCCAGACGCAGGCGACCCGCGCTGCGGTTGAGGGCCTCGATGACGTAATCCTCCTTGAAAATGACGGGCTTTCCAATGAAGGTGGAGCGAATGAGTTCCGCGGCCTGGTAGGCGCACGGCTCCTCCTCGCCAAAGTCACCGGACGGCGTCCGGCGAGCCAGCTTCGGCGCATTGATGTAGCTGATGGCGATCGGCTTCGTGATGTACGAGCCATCTTTTTGCTGTGTGATCAGCTCGAGGCGATCCGCACTCTCGACTGCATACACGACGTAAGACATCGTGGCTGCGGGACTGATGAAGGTGTGTGGATGAGGTTGAGGATGTTGTTGTATCAGCCGATAGAAGCGAGAAGAAACAAAGAGAGAGAGAAATCACTTCTGAAAGCAGCAAAGAAGAGAGAAAAGAAGAACAAGAAAATCACAGGTTGAAAAAACAACAGGAGCACAGAGTGATTCACTTGGGAGGAAGAGTAGAGGACAGAACGGTGGGTACCTCTTTTCTTTACCAGGTTTTCTTTTTCTTTCTTTGTTTTGAGTTTCGTTTGTTAACAGGGCACTTGAGAGAACGGGAATAACTATCGCGTCGGATATTTCGTGCAGCGTGAAAGGGGGGGAGGGAGGGAGAGAAAGAGAGGCGGGGCGGAAAAAGTAAGGAAGTGAATGAAAAAAAGTGGTAAAAAGAGTGACAACACACAAGACGAGGGAGCGGCACAACGCGTGGGAGGACGTGGCACGTGAAGACCTGCCGTCACGCGGAAACCTCCGGCAAAATATATTCTCCAGCAGGAATACCTTGCAAGTCGTCACGGACGTGCATGACTTCTGATTTGTGAAAGTGGGGGGGCAAACTTGAATTTGGGTTCGGAAACTGTACAGGGTGCTCTAGAATCAAATGGTAATAAAAAACAGAAACAGATGAATGCAACACCACATACAACGACAGAAAAACAAAGGCGGCATTGCGGATATCACTGCCTGGATTCGTAAGTTTGCAGCTCAGCATTGAGGTCGCGCCAGGGAAGAGCCGCTGAATCCGTCGTCTGCGGTGGTGGAAGCAGAAGATGATAGCCGCCCAGGGTGACAGGAAGCTGCTGCTGCACTTGTTGCAGCGCGCGGTTGTAGAGAACACTGACCAGCTGCCGTTCAGTGGGGCTCAGTGAAAGCAGAAAGGGATAGCTGCGCTCACCCAGAGAGGACCACAGCGCGGCGAAGGTGAGCATTGCCACCCGACGCACCTCCACAGCACAGTGTGCGGCGGCGATGTGCAGCTGCGCACACACACGCGAGACGACAACCTTGGAAAGCGTGCGGTCGTGCCCCTCGTGCCCAGCACGTCCGTTTGGGACAGCTTCGTGGCGCTGCAGGCACGCGCCAATTTCCTGTAGCAGCGCCAGCCAGCCAGGTGTCACGTCGTCCGCGGACGGGCCCTGAAGCCACCGGCCGAGGCACTCGCAAAGTGCGTTCAGGCACTGCTCTGTCGATAGCACACGGGATTGCAACACGAAATCAAGCAGGATCGACGCCTCTTGTCTGACTTCCACAAATGCGTCGTCAAGGCCAGCGCGGCTTAACGCGAGCAGCGCCGTCAGCCTCTTCGGCAGCCACGCCCGCATGCTCTCCGGGCTTTCGGCGACGCCGCAGCGGAGAAGGAAGACCCGAAGGCAAGTAAGCGCCCGCCTTCGCACCCGGTGATCGGCCTGGGAGACCTCCACGGAAAGTGGTGAAAGAACGCCAACAAACCGCAACGCGCAGTCGTCGAGCTCAGCCCGCGAATACTCGCCACACTCGAGATGCCCGGTCAGCGCATCCAGACTGTGCAACACTGCCTGAGTCGTGGTCAGGCCAGAGGTGGCGTCTTTCAGTGCGTCGAGCGCCTCCTCAAGAGAGTGCGGCGCTGACATCCCCGTAGCTTTACCGGGGCCATCATCATCATAGAAGCGTGAGTCGACCGGCTTGTCGAAGCGCAGACCTGTTAGCGCGTCACGCTGCGGTGTGCACAGCGAGAAGAGGAGTGATTGCACGCGCTCCGAGATATCGCGGGCATGGTCTGGCGCTCGTGAAGACGACGACGACGACGCACCGGCTCCAATCGGGAGCGTGAATGGGCGCAGTGGAGATGCTCGTCGCTGTCTGACAGCCCTCGCGGACGGCGACGGTGGGTCCATGGTTCGGTGTTTGCCTTCCGCGCTGACATCCGCGGCGTCCGCCACAAGTTCCTCGAACGTTGTGGTTGTTGTTGTTGCTTTCGGGTCGGCGCTGGCGACAGGCGGTGTTGTCGGCGCCACAGTCACGCGGACAGCGATTGTTTCTGGGGATGTCGCTGCGGCACTGCCTAGGGTCTGCGCACTGTCGCTTTCCGGGGCATCCAGCTCGGGATGCGAGACGCGCAAGGCCTCGCTGACAACACGCAGATCAGAGCCGGTCAGCTGTGCACAGGCCTTTGCGAACGCAGTTGGGAGCCGTTCATAGAGGCATGCGATCGCCGAGATGGCAGCTGGCCAAATGAGACTCTTGCTGCTGCGTGCGCTTTCCTGCGACAGCTCTGCTGCGAGGCAACGCAGAATGGACGGCACGGTCCCGGCCGCCTCCACGTCCGCTGGTTTGCGTGCGATGGTGTGCGACAGCACCTCAACACCTCTGAGACGCACAGCTGGCGTCGGCTCCGCCGAGAGAGTGTGAACCACCGCGGCGCTAAAGACTCCACCGTTGGCGATTTGCAGCAGCGTCTCCAACAACAGTACCGCCGCGTTCCGCGAGTCCTTGCGTCGGCTGGCGGCAAATCGTAGCAGCACGCCGCAAAGGTGTGCCACGTAGGGCTGCACGAGTGTGGCGTCGCATTCGGCGAGACACCGGACCGCGCGATGCGCACCCTCGGCCACGTGCACGTTGGGGCTCTCTGTGAGTGGGACGATGAGCTCCATGAGGGCCTGGCGCTCCTGGCGTGTGAACGCTGCCATGGAGGCGGACGCATCAGACAAAAAGAGGGCCTCAACATCCTTCAGAGCTGCTGTGCGTGTTGCCCAGTCGCGGCTGCGCAAATGATCGCGGAGTAGTTCATAGGGGGGACGCCGTGGTGGTGATGTTGGGGGTGGGCGGCCAGCACCGCCAACGCGAGACTGCGGAGCGGCAGACGACCGGCGACGACGTGCTTTTGTGGGGGAGACGTACCTGATCTGGCGTGCCTTTTCGGCGGCGGCAGCGAGTAAGTCGTCGTCCAAGGTCCGCGTCGTCGGTGACAGGTCAAAGACAGACACGGATAGCGACGCCGAGGCCGCGGAGTCTTTCCGGCTTCGCCCCTCCGGTCCAGCACCAGCTGCGCGGCTCGAGGACGGGGAGGAGAGCAACGCGAGCTCCTGCTCAGCGGCGGCGCGTGAACTCGCGAAGGCCGATCGCGTGGCAGGGTCAAGCGTCGCGAGCACACGCGCGGCGTCCGGCGGGGAAACCGCCTCGAACGCAACGAGCGTGGTGCGTGCCCGTTGGCGCACCTCACGGTCGGCATCCTCCAGTGCCGCTCTCAGGACGCGGCGAAGTGCGGCGCTGAACGTGCTAAACGAAGCAAGATGGCTTGTTCCCTGTACACGCTGGAGACGGTGCGTGAGTGTGGAGAGAGCATGGCAGCGCGTCCGGCTGTGCTTGGACTCGCATGCCTGCAAGAGAGCGCTGGTGGATTCGTAGTTCCACACGTCATGGCGTGTCAGCGAGTCGAGAGCAGCTTGTGCCGCCTCAGACACGACGAGTGTCATGCTCGCAGTGCACTTGAACAGTGACGGGACCCACCAGCTGCAGACTGTGGCCGTCGAGGCATTCGATTCGGAACAGGTCCCCTCTGCGAAAGCTACGATGAACGCACACGCAGCCTTCACGACGGTCGACCGCGGGTCGGCCAACTGCACAATGACAGCGCGCCGAACCCACCGCGATAGCAAAGGCTGACAGTGTGCGGCAGTCAAAGCACGTGCCTGGGCAAGTGCCGTCAGACGATCAAGAGCAGCGACGCGCCGCTCCCACTCCTCCCGTTCCAGTGGTTGGGTTTTGGTGGGTATGAGTACCGCATTGAGCGAGCTCAGCTCCCTGTCAAGTGGGATTGCTTTCGATGCATCCTGTTCGGACACAAGTCTGGCCATGCTGCGAACGTGACGGACACTACCGTTGTTGTGTGTTTTGTTTTTTGCTCTTGTTCGTTTGCTTGTGCCGCACGTGACTTCGTGCACCACGGTACCAAATGAGATGGGAGTGTGAGGATGTGGATGACGATGACAAGAAGCCGGATGGAAAGTGTAGCAAGACCAAAAGGGAAAGACGCAAATGAGCGTGGGGGGAAGGGAGAGAGAGGCGGGGGGAGAGAAGAGGGAGGGGAACGCAAAGACTCACTCCCTCTCCCCCGCCCCCGCCCCCGCCCCCAACACCACAACTCCGTAGCGCGTTCATGTGTTGGCGTTTTCCCGCCTGTGCCGGGCAGCCGATACGGGGGTGCTGTCATAGAACCAGAAAGCTCTGGCATGTGTTTTGCGGAACGTTCGAGTGCTTTTTCTCAGCAGGTAGAGCAACAGTGTTCGCTGTGTCAGCTTTCTGTGTGCTTTTACGTTAAACCATTGTGTAAAAGAAAAAATCACAGGAACAAGAACAAGAGGATAGGAAAGAAAGTAGGATGCAACAAGATTCAGGCGTCTCTCGCCTACGTGGAATGACTACAATTTGAGCAGCGCTTCAGCCGCATGCACGCCGGCAAAGATGGCGGATGCCACACTGCCCTTGAACAGCGTGCTGCCTTCGGCGGACGTCACGGACGACGCGTCGCCGACGTGAAGATTCCGAACGCCCTCCACCGCATGACCACCTGGTTGTAGAAACGGAGCGCTGGAGCCGCTGGCGAACCCGAGCCAGTACGTGTGCTGATCCACGTAGGCGTCCTCGTATTCGGATGACTTGCTCATGGTCATCGCCCACGCGGCCAACTCCGCCAGCTCGCGCTTCTTTGCGAAGCTGAGGTGTTTCGCTGGGGTGTGCGAGAGTTGCGCAAAGCGATACGCCTTGGCGGGGTCCTGCTTCAGCAGCGTGACATCCACCGCCTCCGTCCCTGGCGTGAGAAAGTTGAGTGGCGCGGTCGTCACCAGGTCGCGGCAAAGGTGCATGCCCTTGCGGAACGCCTCGTGCACAGCAGCCTTGGTGTCACTGGAGAGCGCCGTCGGGGCATCAGGGTTAAGGCAGTGCGACGGCGCATGGCCCTCTCGCTGCTGCGGCTGCAGTTGGAGGCGGAAGCTCACATCTGGCACGCCGTTCAGCACAATGAGCATCGTCATGGCCTCGTGAAATGCGCCGAGAATACGGTCCCAGCCGAGCCGCTTAAACAACGGCGGGTCACGTCCACCGAGCGGTAGCAGAAAGATCAGCAGCTCGGCTTGTGGCCCGAGCGAGGGGAGCGGAATAGAGGCAACGCTGTCGGTAAACGGGGACAGGTACGCGCCGCGTTGAGTGAGCCAGTACATGACACTCTGCTTTGCGTCACACAGGTTGACGCGGTCGGCAGAGATGCGCATGTGCGTTTTGGTGATGAATGGCAGCGCCAGGCAGTCGCGTACGGACACACATGGCGACGACACACCACGAGATACTGACAGCTGCTGCGGCTGCAACAAGGCGGCGCAGCACGCCCGGTGGTCCGCGAGGGGCGAGGCGGTCAAGGTCTCGTAGAGCACGCGGGGCGAGTGGACGGCACCGGCCGCCAGCACGACGCCTCGGCGAACACGGATGGACACAGTGTCCGACGACGCCCCGGTGTCTGAGGACGTACTCGGCCGAACAAGTACCTCGTGCACGCGACAGTTGCTGCTGCCGCCGCTGTTCGTGTGGGCATCGGTGGTGGTTTTCTCGCCGCCACTGGCTTCTGTCTTCAGGACCAGGCGCACCACCTGATGCCCTGCTAACACGCTTAGCCGGTCCAGCTGCGCTGGCGGGAGAGACTGCAGCACGACGGAGCTGAGCGGCAGCCGTCGGCCGTTGGCATCGACGCGAAGAATGGGGTGGAAGACGTCACCCAGCGCCCACGGGGCCTCGCTGACGGTCCGTCGCCGCTCCGTCTCGAGTGCCTTGACGGCATCTCGGAAGGCCCACGACAACGGGTTGCCAGTTTGCTCCGGTGCGTTGGCGGCCACGTCGGAGACGAGTTGACTGTGCGTATCCGGCTGCACGGCCGTGGACTGAACAACGAGGCCCCAGTCGAGCAAGCTGCCGCCACCCACGCCGCGTCCGCGGGGGTACGCTGTGTAGAGCAGCTCACGCTCTCGCTCCTGACGGGCGTGTGCCTGCTCGGGAGACTCGTTGGCTGCGGTGGTCGTGCGCGCGGTGTTCTGCGACGCGGGTGACGCCTCGTGCTCGGGATCACCTTCGGCAGATACGCGAAAGGGGCGGCGTGTCACGTAACCCTCGTCGATGCGCTGCGGCACAGAGAGGCTGACAGCAGAGGCGCCCTGGACCGAGACGCACTCGGGCGCGAAGCAGAGAAGTCGTTGCTTGGAGACCGTGGACGACCATAGCTCTCCCAGGGACGTCGTGGCGAGCGGGTCAGCGCCAGCTTCCACAAGCAGAACCGTGACTGCGGTGTCCGTGGCCGTCTTGCCCACGTCCGTCAGCAACCGGTGGCACGCGGCGATGCCACCTGGACCGGCTCCGACAACGACGTAGTCCACCTCGCGGATGTCCTCTGTGACTGTGGAGCGGGAACGATACGGCGCTCTGTGATCATACTTGGAGCGCGTGCGCAACTTGGCATGCCAGAACGTGAGCAGAAACACGACAAAGATAACCACCCACGTCCACATTGCCTCACAAGTGATGATTGACGGATGGAAGCAGCGACAGAATGATGCGCGAGAGTGGGAGGGGAGGAGCACAGTGGCACAGTCGCGGGCTCTGTGTGGTTCGTGTGCTGCGAAACTGCTTGGTCATGCGTGGCGAAGTGTGAGAGAGACAGAGAGACGGATCAAGGAAGAAATCATAGAAGTGAGAGGCATGAGAAAAAGCGTTGTCGCGCTGAACGCACGCGAATGAACAGACGTGAATATATCACACGACAGGTAACAAGGCAGGATCAGTCCAAAGGTAACGTGAATGTCACAACAGTAGACCGATCGATTCTGAAAGCAGTTGTGTGTCTCTGAGTCAGGTTGTGGCGTGGCACGAAACTGCACCCGATAGGTGAATGCAACGCACAGAGGGGCGGACCTTTTGAAGAGGTCTGTCAACACTGCATGACGCAGGTCGCTGCTCGACACAGATCGAAAGAGAGACCGTCGTGTTCGCAAAAAATTTGTATTGTTTACTACAGCTATTTATTTGTGTTTCTGTGTCGCATTTGTCGCTTGGGTGATAAGAGAGAATACATCTCCATCGTCACGCACGCAAGGCAATGGGATCTTTGAAAAGTGGTAAATAAAACGGCGGAACTGTAGGCTTCGAACACACGAAGAACGGAAAGAAAAAAAACAGAACTCAGCAAGTCCGCAAACGATTGTGCTCTGTTGAATTGCATCATTGGCCGACAATTCTTACGTCGAGATAGGCTCCTGGAGGGAAGGGGAAAAACATTGCACGTAAGCAGTCTGCGTTATTCATCGCTTTTCGCTCTTCTGGTTGCGCGGGTTGTGTGGCGTTGAAGAAGATTTGCGGTGTGGTGGATTTCTTATTGGCGCTGGCGCCGTCGTTTGTCATCGTCACACCGGGAAACAATACAGTTTTTGAGGTCATGTCGTGCACATTCAGCAATTGAAACGGACGAGGTTAAGCAGCACGCTGCTGCACCCATTTTTGTAGACATCGTGTCTTTCCCGTGATTCTCTCCTGCGCTTGTTACACAGCCTTCTTCACACGTCTCTCGATTTCCTTTTCCGAGGTCATTTGGAAAGTGCAAGTGGGCAAAGAGTGCGCTCATGGTCTGAGGACACACATCCTCCTACACACAAAGAACCAGCTCGCCACGAGGGGAGAAAGAGAGAGACCAGCAACAACAACAAACAAACACAATTTCACAGCGATTAAGAAGCCGAACCAGAGAGAGTGAGGAAACGGGGGTCACTGGGTGCGGGTTTTTTTTTTTTGCCCAACGCAAAGACAAAAAAGGTTGCTTCTAGACTAGCGAAACAAAAAAAAGCGAGAGGAAAGAAAGAAACAGGTACAAAAAAACCGAAAAAACATATTTACATGTCCAGATTGTCACATGCGTGGACGATGACCGCCCCATCCCTGTGTGGTGTTCTACTTTGGGCATCGTGATTCCAGCGGAATCCGCATCATCACCGTCGAATTGGCAATCACTCATCGGGGCACAGTGAGCGTAGGGGGTGGGAGGGGTGAACGAAAGAGAGAGAGAGAGGATGAGTTCCCCACTGTGGAGGTCAACGAAAGGCAGTATAAATCCAACACAGACAGATACAAAGAGAGAACACAATTTCATTCGTTCTCTGTTTGTCATCGCTTGTGTTTACGTCTCGTGCAACGCGTTGAGGTTCTCGCTTCTGAGCGTTACTCACCGAATTTGAAGCTGTTCAGGCACTCGTTGTACTCATCGTCGCCAGAGTAGGCGTCCACGTCGCGACTGGAGATCATTTCAGGCTCCACCTCACGGCGACTAAGAGTGATGCTGTGAATGTCCACGTTGGGGTTGCCCGAGACATCCGCGAGGGAGTGGCGGTGCGCGGCCAGCAAGTCCTGGGGGGTCATGCCTGGCACCTTGGACACGCTCTTCTGGAGATTTTCGGGCACACCTCCGTCCTCGTCCTCGTCGCTGTGGACACGGCGGCTATCCTTGCGCGCAAACGTGGCTGCGGCGAAAGGCTCGTCGTTTTCCTCCAGACGTTCGCGGTGGCTCATGATGATGATGACAGGAGTTGAATTTTGTGCGTCGTGCTATTTGTGATAGGGCGGCGTTTGCTTATCGCAGGTGAGAATGCTTCTTTTCTTTCCTCCTTGAGCGGTGAGAAACACGTGGGATGAACAAGATGTGAAAAGGAAAGGAGAGAAAAACGAGAGTCCTCAGGTCGTGTCGAAAAAAAAAAGGTAAACAAGGGCCACGACGCCGAGTGCAAGAATGGAAACCAAAAAAAGTGGGAAAGGGGAAAAGTGATCAGCGAGAGAAAGAAACAGACCGGAGTGTACAAAGTGAGAACTTGAGTGCGTGCGGTTTGTCGCGCACAAAACAGTCGAAAATGAATAGTAAAAAAAGGCGGGTGAGAACAACAAGAAAATATGGTGTGTGAGAGAGAGAGAGAGACAGGAGCACGGAGAGTGTGAGTTGTTGTTTCGGATAGCGAGAATCGTGTGGACGTGAGATGCGTTGAGTGGAACACGGCGAAGGTAGCATGCGGCGGCTTACCGTACAGATGTAATAGAGGTGATGCTCAGATACATGCTGTTGGACAGAAAGTAGTCAGCAAAAAGGAACTCAAGACGAAGAGAGAGAGAGATGGCGTGGAAAAAAAAAAGCAAGGCAACATCACGTTTGAAGGATAGTCAGCATCAACAAACGGGTGACAACGAAAACAGAACAAAGCACGGAGAGAACGTTAGACCGCGCGCAGGGATTCTAAAGACTTAGAGACCCTCAAATGAGAGAGGCGCAAAGAGGCGCCCATCACCGGCGTAAAACTTGCTCTGAAACTCCACCCAGTGCAGGCGAAGCGCATGCAAAAAAGCAGACAGCGCCTCCATCCCAACAAGCACGCCGATGGTGGCACACAGCCAGACGACCACGCCAACGCCAATGAGCACGCCAGTCGTATCGACGTCGAGTACGGCGACAACGGCGAAGTTGAAGAACACCTCGGACAGCTGCGCGTGCGCCAGCGAGAGCGCCCACAGGCGAAGATAGGACGCCGTGTTTGAGACGCTGCTGAGCACGTATTCGATGGTGTGGATGACGTAGTGGATGGCCACTTCTGAGATGTCGAACGTCTCGTCGTGGTCGCCCATGGCTGCGGTCGTTTCACTGGTGCGCCACGCGGTGCCGTCGCTGGCATCCTCGTGGTCCCCGTCCACGTCAACGCCAATCCCCATGTCCACATCCATCCGCACGGCCGACGAGTGGAGTCCGGCTTCGGCTGAGAGCAGGCGCTCGCGCTGCGCGGATCGCCGCTGTTTGTGCGCACGGTATTTACAGACGGGAATGCCCAGCAGCATCAGCGGGACCATCGCCATGGCGATCAGCAGCAGACAAACCTGCAGTCCTGCCTGGCCAGCGAAGAGTGGATGAGGCACGACACCCGGTTGGAGGAAGAAGTTAGTCATGGTCTCCAAAATGCTCGGTGCGCCGTGTGTGTTTTCCCAGCGCGTGCACCATTTGAGGACAATCAACCACGACATGTAGCCGAACGTTGCCACGAGAAACACGGTCTCTGGCATGACCAAGAACCAGATGCGCTGGTAGTCTGACGTCCGCACCGCGTTGAGGAAAGCGAGGCAGAGACCCGAGAGCATGTGCGTGATGCCGACAATGACAGCCGCTTTCATCTTCATGGAGTTGTAGTATTCAAGCTTGTTGTCCGTCTCCGCCCAGGCGGCGTCCATGCCAAACGCGCAGACGTGGGGAGGCCGCACGCTGGGTCGACCATCCGGGGCGATGGGCGTGACATGATCCGTGTACCCGTCCATCCCACGCTGCGTTGCGTTTGGCACGGACGGCCACGTGTACCCACTCGCGAACAGGTTCACGGAGAAGCCGAAGAAGTCGTTGTACAGCACGCCAAGGTAGATGGCAAACAGTGACATGAGCAGCAGCACGTACCGCCCGCCGTACACCATCGCCACCATCTCGTTCAGCGGTCGTCCCTCCCAGCTCCGCTCCTTGTATATGAGGAACGCTGCCAGACACAACAAGAGGCAACCGTGACCAATGTCGCCATACATGATGCCGAACAGGTACGGGAATGTCACGATGGTGAAGACGCCCGGGTTGACCTCCTTGTAGCGTGCAGGGCCGTAGCTGTCGACGATGCCCTGAAAACACACGGTGAAGCGGTTCGTCATGAAGTAGGTCGGCGTGATGTCGGACGGCGCCGGCTGGACACGTGCGAGAATGGGCCGCGCCAGACTTCCCGAGGCGTCTGCTGCCACCTCCAGTGCCGCCCGCGTCTGCTGCTCGTGCCGCGCAGGCACCCACAACGCGCAGGTGCACGTGGTCCCTCCATCCTTGCAGAGGCCCATCGTCACCGCCACCTGCTTCTCGATGTTGAACAGCATTTTGAGGCGGCGGTGCTGGGGGTACCAGCGCCGCAACTCCATCTCGCGCTGATGGTGCAGTGACGCGAGCGTGTCGCGCAAGTCCGTCGCCACGGTGGCTGCCTCAACCGTAGCCGAGCCTGACAGTGGTGGTGGTGGTGGTGGTGTGGATGCGACGGCGGCGGCGACGGGATCATCGATGTGGACCAAGACGTCGTGCAGGTTGTGTATCGTGGCGCCGAGGCCGGTGAGCAGATTGGTGAGGCGCCGTACGGCCAGGTCAGAGAAGGAAAAGACGGCAAAGGTGCACACCGACATCGTCTCCTGTTTTTCTGCCCAGTCCGGCTGCGCGTATTGTGGGTTCTGGACGACGTCGACTGCGATCACGGCGTGCCCGCGAGTGGTGCGGAACGCAAGTCGACTGACAGCATCCGCTCGGGACGCGGTGATCGTGCCAACGACGTTTGGCAGTGACTCCAGTCCGGAGACCGCGGAGACGCCGTGCGTCCCGTTGAAGCCGGCCCAAGCAGCGCCACCCACATCCCCACCACCACCACGAGCAGCACCACGACGGTCAGCGAGCCCATCGAGGCTCGTGGAACTGGTGCCGCGGCTATCACTCGCCTGACCCCAGCGCTGAGCTCTGCGTACCGTCGAGGTGATGCTGTCACGCAGCAGGCTCATCTCGGTGCGCGCGTTGAATTCATTGCACACACCCTGAATGGACGCCTCAAGTGCTTGCAAGGCTGTTAGCGTCATCTCCACAGTTTCGGCCGCCTCGTCGAGCCGGCCTGCCGAGGCGGACACCTCCTCCTTGACCTCTCCCAGCGTCGCACAGAAATGCACGTCTTGCGAGAATGACCTGTAGCATTCTGGCACCTTCGCAAGGTGGACTTCGATGGCCGCCAGCTTGCGCATGACTTCCTCACACTGGCGGACATCTACTGCGTACGGCCTGCTGAACTGCGGCGTGCCGCCCTGCAGATCGAGAAACTCAACCTTCCCAAGGAAGCCCAGCTGGAGCACGCTGTCTCGTAGGCTCTCGCGTGCGACGTAGGCGTCCATTCGATACACATCTTCGGAGCGCCACAGACCGTTGCACGCCTCCATTCACACACGACGATGGTATAGAGTGAGAGAAGGGAAGCTAGTTGTGTGTGTGTGTGTGTGTGTGTTGGCAAAAGTAACGAAAGGGAAAAGCAAGTGAGAAGTCGACAACGAGTAAACAGAAAAAGAAAAAGGTGTTTTTTGCCTCAATCCAGTTGCGCATTCCACTGAACCAAGTGAGATCGACCACCGAGGTGCGGGAAGCATAAGAGAGAGAGAGAGATGGGAGATGAGATTGTCATGCGGAACCAGGCAAGTCATGCGTGAAAAGCTTGTTGTTCTGTGGTCACATATACACACGGGAAAAAAAAACGTTGGCAACCAGAAACGAAAGGCGTACGGAGCACATCAACGTGCGAACAGCGCACACCAAGGTGTTGTCACAGTTAGGTCGTCATTGTATCGTTGGCTTTTTCAGGCTCGACCAACAAAGAACGAGAGAGAGAAAGAGAGACCCACCTGTGTGGACAGTAGTGGAGCATCAGGTTGTTTGGTTGTTGTGCTTGTCGTTTGCAAAGAATGCAAAGGAGAGGGAAAATGGAAGCAAGTTCATCGTGTTGGACTATACAAGGGGCTCTCTACTGACTGCACACACTCATGCCGCGCGGTTTGGCGGAATGGTGGCGTTGTTGAAGTGCAGGGGGACGCCAGGCTTCACTTGGTTGTTCAGCTTCACGCCGAGCACAAGGATACGCTTGGCGAAGCGCTGAATCTTTCCCGCGAGGACGCCAGTGGCGTCGTCCATGACGTAGTGCCCGCAGTCGCTGCCGATGACTTCAAATTGAAACTTGCCTTGCATCTGTGCGACAGTCAACGCGGTGTCGAGGCGCTCTGCGTTGGCCAGGCACAGCATTTTCGAGATGGGCAGTGAAATGAAGGCCTGGTCCACGCCATCAAACCAGGTGCCCCACACTGGCTCGGTGCGGCTCAAGTCCGTTTTCCACGTGTACCGTCCATCCGCTGTTTGTTTGAGAAGAGGAGGCACGGAGACAGCAGCACCAACTGGGGTGCGCATACCGCCACCGGTGAGGAACCACTGCTCAGCTTGTTTCACCGAGTCGAAGACGGTGGGCCTGCGCGCGAGGAAGTCGCCCATGTGCGCCAAGGAGAGCTTCGCCGTGCCCTCCACAGCATCAACCAAAATGGCGCCGCCGACGCTCTGGAGAGCGGTTTTATCCCCGTTGAGACCGTGTGCGACGATGGAGCCGCCGACAGAGTGCCCAATGACAAACACCTGGTGGCCGGGAAACAGTGTTGTCTTGGTGTACTGGAGGATGTCCTTGAAGTCTTGCACCAGGACGTCACGGGTGAGCGACTCCTCACCGCCGGCGTAGGTCGAGTTGCCGTGGCAGCGCAAGTCGTACGTCACGACACACATGTCAATGTGGTCGCCGATAGGGGCGTCGAGTGGGTTGATGGGCAGATCGGGCGGACACGCTGGGACGCCATGAAGGGGTGGATGTGGCGTGTGGGCTGGGGCAGTGGGTAGGCGTGCCGCAGCGGCACGTGGCGCACGTGCGGGCATCGGGGGCATGCCACTGGACGTGGCAGCCGGCTTCGCCATTGGGCGACTCGCAATATCGTCCGCGTCACCTTGCGATGGTGCCCCGGGCTTGTCTGATGAGGTGCTGACCGCCTTCTGCTCAGCTGGGCCGCACACAAGATGCTGCGCAAGACGATAAAAGGAGGCGCCGCTCATTCCAGCCCCGTGCACGCAGAAAAGTACGGGAAGCGGCACCGACTGCCCATCGACCTGCATCGTCGTGATGGCGGGCTGAAACACAGAGAGCGAGAACTCCTCCTGTTTTTCATTTTTGAAGACGACAACGTTGGGGTCCATCGTGACACGCGCTGTCGGGGGAGGGGGGGGGTAGTGTGTGGAAGAAAAAAGTGAAGAGAAAATCGGAAAGTTTGAGTGCGAGGATGTGTGCAGATGCTTCGATTGTTCGTTGAGGTGACAGGACGAAGAATGGGAAGAAGAGGGAGAGAACGGAAAGTGAAGGAGCACGAAGCACAAGATGTTCGACTAGTTCACCCAAGGAGCAACGTCAATGCTACAACGGCATCGTGTGTGTGTCTGTGTGTGTATGTGTGTGCACTGCTGATTCCTCACGACACATGCGTCTGTGCAAGCGTGATGCGTTGCTGTGATGATCTGAGCACAGTACATTTGAGGCGCACGTGTGTGCAATGGTTTCTTTTGTTGTCGGTGTTCTCATGGCAATGATTGAAGTTTGCCGCTTATCAGACTCAATCGAACGCGTGAAAGACAGAGAGAGAGGGAGACAACTTTGCCCCTCACACATACGCACACAGATTTCCCAGAGAAAAAAAACCACAGATGGACTGGCATGAGAATAAATTGGGTTCGTTCTCAGTCATCTTCGAGTGCCAGCCGCAACGATGCGCCTGGCTGGATCATAGCTTTGCGCAGCTGAGAGACTTTGGCGCGGGAGACGCGCAGTTTCACCTCCAATTCACTGCGACGCTGCTTAAAGTCTCGACCGTCAAGCTCGCGCAACGCCTGCAGATCTTGGACAGCAGCCGTCGCCGCGACCATCTCCATTTGTGTTCTTTGAAACTGGGAGGTGAGAATCGACTGAGCTTCCTCCTCCAGGTTGGCGTGTGCATTATAGAGAGTGAGTGCCATGAGGTGAGAGGCCTGGAACTCGATGTGAGCTCCAGCCGATGAAGACGCACTCGACGCCGCACTGACTTCTGTTTCCGAGCGTGGTCGCTTGTGTGTGCGGCCGCTGTGAGACTGTTGTTTCTGGTGCCCGTGATGTTGGAGGTTCACAGCGATGGCATCCATAGAAGTGCACCACGCTTGGTACGCATCCCATAGTCGCAGCTGTGTCTGCGTGGAGTCGTTTCGAAGACTCTCCGCGATTGCGCTGCACTCATTTCCTTGCAGTTGCAGCGCAACGGCAGCTCGTGCGCGTGATAGAGCACCGACCGAGGGAGGTTTGGCGTAATTGACACGATCCAAAAGCATTGACGTGTGCATCGTTCGTGAAGCGTCACAGAAGAGCTTTTCGTTTCCTTGTGTGAAGACAGGCAGAAAGTAGAGAGAAATGGAGAATGAGGAGGAATGGCGGGGGAAGTGCGTTTGGTGACGGACTTGCAGCGATTGCAGGTGGAGG